>JAANSN010000427.1:0-60134 GCA_036850665.1 Dicranocentrus wangi | reverse complement strand
AGAATCATTTATGCTTAGAAAAGTCGAAAGAGCCTATATACGAAGTTTGACCGAAACACTGCGATTCACCCTGTATAAGGTACTTTCAATATTTTGTGATTTGAGTATATGCAAGGAGCGTAAACTGCAGAATTCTCAGTATAACGCATTGAGTATATGTGAAGAAAGATAATTTGTGTCAATGTTCCGTATAATACAACCCAATTTTTTCTGTTGATAAAGCAAATCATACGAACTTTAGGGGATATAGGTACAGTTTTCTTTACCAATACTAGTAGTGGTAATATTTCGCAGAAATTATAGCATAGTATTTAAATTGCGAGGAAAATATTTTTAAACTACATAAAACAGTATTATTCCTACATGAAGTGCAATAGAGAAGAAAATTTATCTATCTATGCACGTAGTTCTAGGTAGCTACTATTTAATACAATACAAATGTACGAGTCAGACCAGACACCACTTTGCCCCATCGTGTGTGGCTGGACTCTTGGAGATATAACAAGTATTTCGCATAGTATCACATCACACTCAATTATTGTGTGTCCAAATTCAGCCGGAGATCCCAGGGAACAAACTCTGTCCATGCCATGCATAAGCATACCCACTATCAAAGAAAACTAATTGGAATGAAAATTCCATCAAAACAACAAATCAACGAATTCATAATCAAATAATCATGTATGTATGTTAGTTAAACCACATTTCCGAAGCTGTGGCTGTGGTTAATTATGCTTAAGGGAGCAATTGTACGCACACTTGTATTTTGCCTAAGGCCACTAAAAATGCATCAATGTTCTTCGTGGTTGTTCGTACATCCTTTGCAGACAACTACATGAACACCTCCGTCATGACTTCATGCAGTGATTCATAGTTGCATCGTGAATTGGCCACCAAACGTGACCAAAAATGTTTTTCAGATACACAGTTTTCAGGGAACAAACTCTGTCCATGCCATGCATAAGCATACCCACTATCAAAGAAAACTAATTGGAATGAAAATTCCATCAAACAAATCAACGAATTCATAATCATGTATGTACGTTAGTTAAACCACATTTCCGAAGCTGTGACTGTGGTTAATTATGCGTTAATTAATTATGGGAGCAATTGTACGCACACTTGTATTGCCTAAGGCCACTAAAAATGCATCAATGTTCTTCGTGGTTGTTCGTACATCCTTTGCAGACTACATGAACACCTCCGTCATGACTTCATGCAGTGAGTCATAGTTGCATCGTGAATTGGCCACCAAACGTGACCAAAAATGTTTTTCTGATACATAGTTTTTCATATCCTATATTTTGACCAATATCAATGAGTACTTGCTGCTTCACCCTATTATCCTAGTGTTACTTACTCAGTTTTCCTCAAATTCTCTCCCAGACGGTGACGCTGAGTTATAAATACAACACAAGCAAGGCGAGGATCCATGTACACATGCATGCATGCACCTATCTGCTATCTAGAATTCAAAGTTCATACTTATTGGTACGGGAAATCGTTTAAGATGGCTTGGAAAAATAAAATCTCAGTAATTGTTATAGGTTTGATGGTCATAGACTGTGTAACCGCTTCAGGAATCTCGATAGTTAATAGCAATAGATATTCCAAGCAAGAGAGTTGCCCTACTACGTACGTATTACAGGAAATGTCAATTTATTTTAAATTGTTAATTCTACAAAAGTATACCCGAATTGATTGAGTGCATTCTCGATTTTATTTTAGTACTGCCGGTGCCGCCGGTTCAACAAAGCAGCTTCTCGACCCAAATACCGGAAAATGTTTCCCGTTTGGACAGCGGGGACCATGCGGAAAAAATATGATATTTTACGAGCACCCCTTGTATCCAAAGTCCCAGTTCCCTCACTACGGATTCTGCGATTGTGATCAAGGTGTTAAAGATAAATCTGGTATAAATCATCCTATTAGGCGAATGATTTACATGCCCGGTTTGGATAGGTGTTTCCCTGTATTCTCTCAGGTTAGCATTTTACTAAATACTCTTGTGTCTTGTCATTTATATTATGTAATCCCTAAAGAATTCGAATGATTATTTACTTGTAGGGACCCTGTTATGACGGATTTTGGCTAAATTTAAATTCTACTACTAACCAGCCTCAGTGTGAGCGGAATCCATGTTCCAAAACAGCACGACAATCCAACCATGAAACAAGTAAATTTTGGTTCTACGATCCATTACGAAAAAAGTGCTACCTTTCACACACCCAAGGATATTGTCCGGTAGGATTAACGCTAGAAGTTACGCATAATTCTCACATTCCAAGATGCAGAAGGGTAGCCGCCACTTTCGGTCAGCTTTCAAATCTTAGATCCAGTTTAATTTGCAAACCAGGGAGTCGGTACAGTTATTTTCTAAAAGGTTGTATCGCAAGTTTCACATCTGCTAGGTTCCGTGGAATTGGATGAGTAATATATATCAAACCGAATGATATTATCAAAATAAGGTGACATTTTAATACATGTAAGATATGCTGTCTGTAGTCTGTATCGCACGTACAAAAACGTTCAACTAAGAAAATGAATCTCGTCCTGTTTATTATTAAAAGTTTAGATTTCTGACAACGATATAATGTATTTCACGAAAACGAATCTTATTACTTATGTACTTACAAAAAATCATAAATATAGCATACACAAAGGGTGGCATCAACCAACGGTAAAATTTGAACCATTTCCTGTAGACGTGGTAGGTTGGACTTGGACATGGCCATGGCCAAGATCATACGCAAATACAACGGTATTCCCTTGTGCGTTTCCTGATGTGTCATCCACAGAATCCCCTACAAACGAAGCGGTACTAGCTGATTCGCCACCTTCTCCAGAGGACCCAATCCCAATAGATTTGTCACCTTTGTTAGCTTCCCGATACTTTTGCAGGTACAGTTTTAGCGGTTCAACATAGTTGTCAAAGCCGAGGGATGACATAGCAAATAAAATATCCTCGCCGTTGATGGTCTTGCGCTTTTCTTGATGACAACGATCAGATGCCTCGGATGTTATGAAGCTTACAAATTCACTTACACATTCTTGAACACACTCTCTGGCTTCCTTCGCAATCTGAATACATAGGACATTCAAAAAGGAATTATTATTATTATTACAATTCTTAAAAACATTTAACCAGGCATACAAACCGAAATTCGTACACTAATTACATTCACATACCTTCCCAGTTTTTGGAATGGATTTTTTCATTAGCCTCGCAACATTAGCAATCGGCAAAAATCTATCCTGCTCACGGAGGAGCCCAGTTGGTTTCTCGTCATCCCCATCTCTGCTATCTAAAAACAATCAAACCAAAAAGCCCGTCAAAAATAGCCATTAAAAACCCAAATCCATTTATTTCACCATCAACATTTTGCATGTACTATATATGTATGCCATGTCTATTATATAAATTTGCCTTGATCAGTATCCTCTTCCGCAGCACTTAAAAACAAATGGGAGGCATCATGCACCTGATGCGTTAAATACGACGAAGTTCCCAAATCTTCATTTTCGCTCGCACTATCCATCCTTCCTCTTCTATTATCAATTATTATTATTGCACCTTATAATAACAATATTTATACTTTCAAAACCCCAAAAGCTATCACCTATTCCTTCCTTATTGAGTCTTGTCCAAAAAGGCCTTTTTATTATACTACCTATTTTCAAAAACTAATAATTAAAAGGACTTCTTGTCCTCAAATAAAATAATCTTATATGCACTTTTTTTTTGGTATATTAGTACATGAAATATAAATAACAGCATCAATAGATCACATTTAAATGTGCAAAAATTATTATGATTCCATTATTCTTCCGTGTTCTCGTATATCCATCCCCGTCAAATTACACTAAAAACATCATTTTACAAAGGCATAATAATAACAACACTATTTAACACACAAAATAATATTACGCTACAGAAGAGACACACGTTTGAAAAGGATTTTTTTACATCACATTACATTTTTACGTATACACTCGTTTTCGTATATCGTACTTATGCGTATATACTCCCTAAAACACACTATATATCCAGGATCCGCATCGGATGCAGAAAGAAAGAAAGGAGGATAATAATAATATTGTTTATAGGTGAGTCAAACAAGCCCGGCTAGTTCTCATTGCTCACTGTTGGCCCCAATCGGCAGTTGGCGTTGTGTGAGACATTCGGCTGCAATTGGTTTCAACAAGCCATCTCCTCTGGATTGGTTCTGATGACCTGACCGATGCAATCACCCTGCCACACAAGCAAATTTAAATGCACACTCCAAACCCCACATGAACCAATACAGGATTACACATGCATTTCTGTCCCCTCTTCATTCTGTCTTTGTTCTGGACCATTAGTTATTATTATATGTTACTTACTTGTTACATGAGAATGAGTGAATAAATTGCATAATATGCTATGATGTGGCTCATCATCATTTGATCATCTGATATATGACATATGACATAATATGACAATGACGACAAGAGAGAAAGAAAAATTGTTTTATGCTTATTATTTTACGAGATTTGTAGGGGATACATTAGGGTCCTACACAGAAGAATATTATGCTACATATATTCGTATACAAAGTATAAGGAACTAGGGAATGCGGACCAAAATGACATGGACATGATGACGATTGACGATGACGATAATATAATGCTGCTGCTGAATGGTTTTTTCATGAGAATGAGTGAATAAATTGCATAATATACTATGATGTGTGGCTCATCATCATTTGATCATCTGATATATGACATATGACATAATATGACAATGACGACAAGAAAGAAAAATTGTTTTATGCTTATTATTTTACGAGATTTGTAGGGGATACATTAGTGTCCTACAGAGAAGAATATTGTGCTATATTCATATACAAAGTATAAGGAACTAGGGAATGCGGAGCAAAAATGACATGGACATGATGACGATTGACGATGACGATAATATCATGCTGCTGCTGAATGGTTTTTGAAATCCGCATTTCTCTGCTTGATCATAATCATATATCATATCATGATCCCTGTCACATCATTCCAGCTCCAGTACAAGATTTAACTAGATAGTAGGTCGGATGAAGACGGGCTTATCTCCAATTGACACGGTGGTGGTGGCCAGGAAGAAAAGGTAGAAAAAGGCAAGCGCAGTGTGCGCCAGGAACATGAATCCCCAAAGTGAAACTAGGAAAGTTATCCCTTCGATGGAAAATAGGACTTTAAGTATGGAAACGCCGGCTCCCACCATCCAGTAGCAGAGAATCATGTAATAAGCATATGTCACCCCTGCTGTAGCACACTCCCGTAATCCTACATCCGTCGGGGACTTGTCCAGCAGTGCCACTATAGTGCAAATGATTGTTCCAGCGAAAAAGAAGACTGCGATTGTGGAAAAGTCTTGAAGTGATTTCCAAACTTGAAGCAGAAGATGGTACGTCGCAATTAGTGAGATAAATCGAAGGTTTATTTTTGCCAGCAGCTTGGGGTCAAAGGGAAGGGTGTACGCTGGTGGCGATTGTAAAATTTCGAATCCAATATCGACCACAGCTAGAATCATAACGATAGGGATATCGATCTCCATTTTGAAAGGACTGATGATGATATAGGACGCTGTAGTGTAGATAGTAAAAATATTAACCAGAAATATATGCGAAACCAGCATAGAAATGTGATTTATTTACGAATGTTTTTTTTATCTTGAGGAATGTATGAGGGTTTGTTGGAGTCGCTGGAGTGGAGCCCACTTGCTGGAATATCGCATAATATGTCGTTACCAAGCAAAGAAAGGTTTCCTTCGTAGTTAACTACACTGTACTGTAGATCAACTAAACCATAGATTTAAGGAACCGTGCAGTAATGCCCGTTGCAGTTTATTTCCAAAAAAATTCTTTATACCAAAGCTGCATGTAAAAATGTCATTGTAGTGCATGTAGAGTATAGATTCACTAGGTCTCATTACATCTTTTACATTCAATCAAAATATCTAATTAGACTTGCGTTCGCCTTCGTGTAATTGTGAGTACTTAGAATGAAGAGGCGGAGGGGGAGAATTATTATTATTTTCATGATGACTGTTGTAATGATAATGATGTTCCTGTTCATCATTGATTTCTCCCTCCAGGGTAACTTTCCTTTGTTGAATCTCATCTTGGAGACGCTCCTGTTCCATTGTGTAGCTATTGTACAGTTGTTGGACAGAAGCGAAATCCAATTTATCTGCTTTATTTTCCTGCTCTGATTCAATTGCAAGTTCCTCTTTGTATTCCTCAAGAGGGCGTAAGACCAAGGTTTCTGACCTTTTAGAACCCTCCCTTGCAAGTGGGGGCAGGGTACTAGACTTCTTTGGCATCCGCTTATTTTTCATAGTAGCAAAATACTCACGTTTCAATTCCTTCATTCTGTCATTAATCTTTGCTACTTCGGTTCGAAAGTATTTCGTTTGGGATTCCATTGCGTATAAACTATTGTTTAAAAATATTCAGTCATCAAAAATCATAGTACTTATCAATGTGTCTTGCATAAGCATGTCTCAGCAAATCTTTAACTGTACTCGATTTTTATCTTTTTCAATTGATCCCGTTTGGCAACCAAAAGAACGTCATAATATCGTCGTAATTCTGGAGTTTCAATGCTTGGTAATCTCCGAATGACATGCCGGAGGTCAACATAGATTCTTTCCTTATCTGCAATTCTTATCGATTGCTGCCGAATAGCCTCATTTTGATCGACTAACCGCTTCGTAACGATATTGATTTTCTTGACTGTATCATATGCATCAGGATCAATGGCCTAAGTGAAATGAAAATCTTGTTATTACTTGTATTGTCATATAAAAATACTTTGTATAATTTTTTTTATTAACAGTTTGTAGATTGATCTCATTACCTCCAGTGCTCTCCACCGATGCACATTTATGGGACGCGATAACTCCTCTTCTATAGCATTCACCATGCAAGTCTCCTTAGCTATACAGTTTTCCAGTACAGATATTTCCTGCTGTAGGTGAACAATGTTGTTCACATTCCCTTTGAATTTATGCTGAAGACGCCTGGTAGGTTGACAAAAAAATATGTTGTGCGTTATGTCACTAAACCACTACTGCACTGAATCCTTTTACTTATCCAATTACCGCAAGTTCACTATACGTTGTCTGACTTCAGTTATATCAGTTATCAGATGGCGGAAATGATAAGCCCCTATTCGAACCATAGAATGGAGAGTTCGCCACTTTTCCCAAATCACTCGTAACTCTGCCTCCCGGTCCAGCAATCGACGGTTGTAATTCTTGCTACGGGACTCAGCCTGCAAGGCATAATATCGCAACTTACTCAGCTCATTTTCTGCTTCGGCAACACCGCACCCCAACAATGACCGTTCGCTTTCTAATGCTTCCACTTCCCTTTGCATATCGATTGCCATTTTATAGATTCGATAAGCTTCTGTCTTGAAGAACGTTCCTTCCCGTAACAAGTTCTCTAAATCTGAGTCACAGTTTTTGTCAATATATCCACTAATTTTTTTAAAATATTTATTGGGTTTTATGTGCAAAGTATTTAAAACTTACATGACTTTTGTTTTGCGTATTTATTCTGTTCGTCATAATACGCGTATATTGACATGTTCAATTCAAAAGTCTTATGTCGAACTCCAGTCTGAGCTTCCAGTATTGACGTCTGCAAATGTAAAAAATATACAAGTTTGATTAACCTTGAATAAACTGAATTGAACATTCTCACACAATCAAATGTACATAGGTATACATTCATACCCCAGTATCT
The DNA here is from genome assembly GCA_036850665.1 of Dicranocentrus wangi. Classification (NCBI taxonomy): domain Eukaryota; kingdom Metazoa; phylum Arthropoda; class Collembola; order Entomobryomorpha; family Entomobryidae; genus Dicranocentrus; species Dicranocentrus wangi. Next base: position 52,350 of record JAANSN010000427.1, on the reverse strand, counting down.
CGCAGAAGCTTCTCAAAAAATCTTTTTTCCACTAAAGATTGCTCATACTCCTGCTGTTTAGTCTTGACTGCACCTTCTAATTCACTGATTTTCTTTCGAAACTCGTATACAATAGTGTCCATCTTTTTAATCTCTTCCAACCGCGAGGCAAACTCGTGGGCTAGCTTAGTGGCTTCATGACTGTAAAAATCCCGTTCTCGTTCCAGGCGATGTATGGTGGCGGTTTGAGTCGTGATTTCATGTTTGTAAACTTCCATCTCTCGTTCCAAATTACTAGACGCGACCAGGTGAACCTTTAATTGATTGTCGTGCTCCGAAGCTAATGCATTAGCGCGGGTGAGATTTCGGTTCACCATCGTCCTTTTCTTGTCCAGCTCTTCCACTTTCTTCCTATTCTCTTCCAGTTTCTTTTGAGCATTTTCAAGTTCTCTTTCCAAGTCGATGATCTTTTGTTTCAAGACTTCGCGATCTTGCTCTAGTTGATCAAGTTGCTGCTGTAGAACAGCGCAACGCTTTAGATTTGTGTTTCTTTGGCGTATTGCTTGTAGACCCTCTGCCTTAATTTTTATAATTTCATCTTCCTTGTCCTGTTTTCCAAAGTTTAGAAATGAGTTAACTGATATATCAAAAAGCAAAAGCTGTGCTACCTCTTTTGTGTTTGTATTGTGATAGAATTAAGTTTTTAAGAAAAATACTCTTAGATCATTTTGCTTCTTAAATGCTTCCATAGCCAAGCGTTCCACAAGTTCTACTTGTACCTCAAAGTCACGCTTTAATTTTTCCAGTTTTGCAAACGCAGCTTCTGCCTCTTTTATTGCCCCGTCGTTCATGACCTAATATTTTGTGGAGGAAATATAGGTATATATATCATTCTAACGAAAAAAACTGGTCATATTGACGAGTTTTTCCATATTGACGAGAGAAAAGCCGTCAAACCTTCTGAGTGTGAATGCCCCGTTCTAATTCCAGCAACTTGACCTTGGCAGTAGCGCTATATTTTTCTATTTCACTCAGCTCTCTAGATTTCTTTTCAATGGAATGTGCTAATCTATCTATTTCCTTTTCAATCTGCTCTTTCCTAGCAGTTTCTCTCTCCAAGGCCTCGTGTTGTGCGGCTGCCTCTTCATCGGCGTATCTTATCATTTCCATATACTCAAGCCTCTTTTCACCCACCCGCGACTTACGCTCTTGAAGTAATGCCAACGAAGTTCGCATTCGACCCATGTCCTTATGAAGGACATCACGCTCATCTTGCAACTTACGGCGAATCTTCATGAGTTCCGTCAGTCTAAATTGTGAAAACTTGTCGAGTAAATTGGAGTATGCAGTTTTTGAAATTATATAACTTTTACTTTTCAACGGTGCCTTACTCATTTTGTCCTTCCATCGTGGCAGCAGCTTGAATATTCCTGTTTAAAATCATTATATCAGTTTTCAGTTCCTCAATTTTATTGGCATTCCTCCTTTCCTCCTCTTCACTTATATCGACAAGGTTCCACGCTGTTTCAAGTCGGCCACCCAAACGAGCAGTTATTTCGGGGTGTTCTTCGGCGATTCGGATAAGATTTCTGGTTTTTGCCATGCAGTCTGCAACTTCAACCGTGAGTGTAACATCCTTTTTCAGCAGCTCATTGTAATTTTCGTGTGACTTTTCGATTCCCTCCCAAATAAAGTGAAACTCCTCTTTAACTTCTTCCAAAGATATTCCGACTCTGCGGGCAGTATCTAAATCCTGGATTACACTGTCAAAAAACTCCTTGAGCTTTGCAAAGGAAGTGTCCCGGAAAGGTGAATTTGGCATCATTTCTTTAATGTCCAGTTCTGTAAATTCTTTGGAATCTTCTTCCAACAAATTCATCAATTGTTTCGAAATCGCATCCCTTCCCACTACCTCAGATTTGGACTGAGGTCCATCTTGGGACTTTCTTTCACTTAAAACCCCGTCTTCCATTTCACAGGGCGAGAAAAATTTAAATTATAATCAGTTGGCACTTAGCACTTCCGGATAAGCATTTAAGGAAGGCGGATAGACCATGGATGTATAAACAAATTCAAATTCAAAATCCTCTTGTGTATAAATATGAACCTCCGTGTTATTGAAAACAAAGTCTAGATAGACCCAAATTCAACTCTGACGGTGAGTGGAAGATCCATATAATATAGTAATAGCAACGGTACATTTTACACTTCATATCCCTATTCCACAGAATGATGTGCCTATCCCTATACTTATACAATTTCGGAAACTTCCTTGGTTTAATGTATCAATTTCAGATCGAGGTGGTGGGTTCAGTTGTGTTGTGAACGTTGTTGTTGGCTCTGTTGTGGAGGTGGTGGGTTCAGTTGTGTTGTGAACGTTGTTGTTGGCTCTGTTGTGGAGGTGGTGGGTTCAGTTGTGGACCACTGCATTTTCCCTTTCCCTAATTATCAGGTTGGGTGGCAGACATTATTTGCGTGGTCCTATAGACAGGAAAGCAATGAACCAATCAATTAGCTGCAGTATTATCAACAGAGTTTTAAGTAGGGATTGTCATATATAATTGAATTGAAACCTCCTTGTTATCAACAGAGTAAAATCAAGGATGTTTATTTGAATGTTCTGATTATGCAAAAAAGTTAAAGGCAAATTATCCTGTTCACATTCTCAGGCATCATTCCTCCTTTTCCTCGTGTTCGTGTCCAAGTTGACAATGGAAAAAATACAAATATGACTAAAATACCCATGAATGAAGGAAGGGACAATATTCAATATTTGCAGTTTTACCTCACTCAATGAGTCCTTATTTTGGCAAAATATATTCGTTATCCCCAGTGGTGTCTTTCACAAGTGCTCAAGCTCTAGAAGCTATGAGTCGCCGTGTTCGATCCTTCCTGGAGGAGGTGATGGTTGTATTTGGTTGAGGGATGATGATTAAAGGTGTGTATGAAAGGATGATGGGCCGATTGTATCTCAGTCTTTTAAGGGTTGGGATCAGTCGAACTGTTAATCATCAAATCCATTAAGTGATCTTGCAGATATCTGACTTCCCGTGCAATCATTTTTTGCAAAATGAAATCGTAAGTACGACTTAGAGTCGCTGTGCGGTTTCTTTTCTGTGGCCATGTACACAATACGACGTTAACACTTCATGTAAAATGTCATAAGGTTCTCGCACACGATTTGTCTGCAAATGACGAACCCCACTGCCCCTAGCTCAAGTAGTGCAACCCTAGTTAATATACCCCAACCCCACTTCATACAGTACACCCTCTCTTCAAATAATGTACCCCTACATGTCGAAATACATACCGAGTTTCAGCCAAATCGTATTTAAATAAAATTTTGCGGCAGGGCAGGGATATTTTACACGGGAAATTTTGCGCGTTTAATATAGGCTTGTTACAATTATCAGTTGCAAAGTATGAAACATCCGGTGTGTCGTTTTATCTGTGGGTATATGATAATGGGAAGGAATGGATGGGTAGTGAATAACAGAACTACGAAATAGCTCGGGTCCTGCAGGGTCATGGTTAAAACTTAAATGCGCATTTGTAATTAGTATAAAGCAGTAAATTTGAATACATATAACGGGCCAAGCCGCGTTTATTAAACTACTCTTTTAATTTCATAAACAATATCTTCAAGTTTCAGCATTGGTTTTTAATATTATTTAGTGGGTTTATGGCGAACTTAGCACAAATACAATTATGATGTACGATATATTTTTTTAAAAATGAGAATATCAAACGCTAACAACAGTGAATGGCAAAATATCAAGTATATTTTTTCTATAAAAAACGCCCACGCGCAGCACCACAAGATAAACATTACTGATTGACTCAATATAAATCTCCATCAGGTAATCTTAGGAATGCGACACAACATAACTTCTATATTATATTAAGCATATTATTACATAATATCTTTTTACTACTAATTAAACATACATATCTACTAGTATGACACAGTTAACGCATAGTTTAAAATTTATGCACATGTTTTTGTTTACTATAATTATCAAAAATGAATTGGATTTCGTGACTATCAATTTAGTAGCTGAACAATCAATTGTGTTACTGTAGATTTGGTAGCCTAACCTGTAGTCAGCAGTAAGGCAGATTGTTCCTCTGCGGCTCAACAATTAAGTAGGCAATGTTTGATTCATCGTGAAGGACTATTAATCATGAACAACTACTTATGTGCGATGACTGTCTCAATCATCGAATATATAGAAATGCGATTAATATAACAAAACTGATTAGATTTTGATTATGGGCATAATTTTGAATTACAGCGATTCTTGTCTTGTACAAATATCTAACTAAACTAAGGCAAAAGACTGTGGTTCAGCATATAAATGCTTGAAATATTGAAAATCAGTCATTATTGCTAGTCTTCTGCCAACGCGTATACTGATACTGATGTCAATGTTGATAAGTTGGTGATATTCACATTTCCGCTCACATGCTTGAGATCGTCAATATTAGGTAGAATACAAAACAAATGGTAACGCTGAGCTCTACACCCAGGCCTACTATACTCTGCTATTTGGTAATTTAATTAATCCGTTGTTGTCCCGGTCCGTATATACTACATTATCGTACTCTTTAAATTTAAACGACATTGATACAAAAGATGTCACAATGAATCGCGCTGCACTTAAAGCGTTAACCACTACGAGATTTAAATATCTAACCGTTAGTTGTCCACACATTACTAGAGATTATGATCCGCAACTGACAAGATTTTGAATTCGCATTTCTACAGACGACTCTCTTTCGTGGCATACTCACTCACTAGCCCTCCAGCCTGGTCATGTTTCCCAGTTTACCTAACTTCGTCGTCGCATCACTCACACAACTACAACAACTATCGAGTATGAAATACCAAATCTAGAAAATATGAAAGCGACCCCGAGAATAGGAGTACTCATTTAACAGTTATTATTCTGGATATTAAACTGTCAGATAGACGTGTTTCATAATTGTCCAACTTGAGAAAAGAAAAGTTACGAAAATTAAGTCTAGTTACAAAGACGATACGAAAAGCACAGGGAAATTGCATCGCGGCTGATGCTTAATTGTAAGATATATCCAAGTTAAATATGGAATTTATGCTGTTGTAATTTGTTGGCAGACTGATATGAAGCTAATGACTTGTAATTTCTTTGTATTATCAACTCACAATTATTTATGACACGACAGCATAGGGACACCTTTACTTTTACCTACTATTCTTCGTTTCTTCATTAGTTCCTGTCAAGTCACCCATGCATCCATAATTGCACAAGCACTCTATCTATTATTGGTCGTGTGTAGTTGTAGTAGTACTGCTGCTACTAACTAACCGATAAACCGATGTGAAATCTGATAAATTACGAACTCTTTGGCTTATTTCTCGGAAAGTATCGATTGATTAGAAAGTCCGCAAAAAGGAGAACAAAGGAGGAGTAAACCCCGATACTCCATTTGATGGTATAGCTGTCTCTGGCACAAAACTCGTGTCTTACGGCTGTAAATTAAAGAAATGAAAAGACGTCAATTACTAATTACACTAATCCATGCATAAGAAGCTGCTTCAACTATCATTTAGTTTTCTATGATGTAAGTGTCGTAAGACGCATCATACGTATGCATGTCCTTGTCATTGTCATTCATTCGGTATGTATGCATAAAATGCATATTACACGCACAAGTAAACATACATACAAAATTACGTAAGCAAGCAGACTCATAAGAATTGTTTAAATTTTTAACTTACAGAGAACATATAGTGAGTAGACGTTTACAAGCATCCCTATAACCTAAAACAATTTGAAAAAAATAATCCCATTATAAACTAGTCTTACTACAGGTATTCAAGACTTATTACTATATGTATTATGTATTTACTAACCATTTGGATAAGTTGAAGAGACGTTAATGTCATCGCCAGTCTTCTCGGAACTTTAATCTTCATAGCCTAGCAAGAAGTGAACAAACACATAATTTTTATCTTACAACAGTAAAATGTAGTTTAACCTAAAAAAAATCCCATATATATCATTATCTAAAGTGTCACAATAAAATTGGCAGTACGTATTTCTCCACTTACCCTTAAAGCGAAATACGGATACATTATTGAATGCACACCGAAATTCATGGTTCCATACCAGCGCTGGATTGGCTCTGAATATGGGTAAATGTGCCACACAAAGCACATTGTTATACAGTGATGATACCTGCAAAAACCAAATAATACACGATATAACTTAGGCATGTGTTAACTTACATTGTAAATACATGTGCACAGCATCGTCATTCATTCATTCCTCATGTCTGATTTTTGAATTGCTCATCATATCAAAAGTGTACATAAAGTGCTATAGATTCTGAGAAACCTGTCTAATGACATCATATACATATTTCATAATAACAACAAGACCATGACAAAGAAAAACGCGACGAAACAATGGGAATGTATATCATGCAACTTTTATTTATAGGTATATTAAATGAACTTACCACTGAATGAAGAGTAAAGGCTGCTTCCTCAGCACGATGAACAGCGTATCTCCCAACTCGACAAACTTGGAGAGTGCAAATAAGACAGCCCAAAAGGCAAGCGGCTCATTGAGTCCCTCTCTTATGCAAACACTCTTATGAAATCCATTAGGTAAGCTCAGCACATGTATCAACTCTTGACTCATTCGGTAAAACCCAATCATGGAGAATAGCCCTAGCGTCCAGTTCCACGCTATCAGAGGCTTCCTCAGTTCAAAGCCCGGACGATGCTTCAAGTACGCCTTGAGTCCGAAAATTACGACGAGGTAGAGGATGGACACGTAAAAAGGGATGTTCTTGTTTTGCCTCATGAACGTCTTCCACCCGGGATCATCCACTTTCTCAAGCCATGTCGACTGGAACACTGGTGGATTCTCAAACTCCCAAGGCACATGAGCCCAGGGACTGCTGGAGTGGCTCAATGCTGTGGCGTTTTCGAACATGACTCTGCAGCAGCAGCTGAACCCTTTTATGTAGTTCCTTTGTGGTGTTGCTGGCTCAGCTGTCAGCTGGAAACTTTTTTATATATTTCCTTTTATCGTATATAATATAAAAAAATATCCTATTTAAGCCCCACAGAGAGTTCTCACGCAGAAGGAGGAAATGTGAGGAGAAACTGTGTGAACGTGAGCTGATGAGCTGAGCTGAGCACACGCCACGCCTGCTAGCTTTCCTTTCGAGTTTTTAAGGAAAAGTAAAAATACGGAACAAGAAAATAAGAGCTGATCTGTTTAAAGACTGGCACGCATACACTGTATCACTCTCTTCTGGCCTACCTAAATATTATATAGGTTAGGTATAAAAAGTCAACTTTACAAGACTACTGGAACGATTTAGCCTTGACTAAATTTACAGGAACAAAAGGTGGTGGTGAGTAAAGAGTTTTTTAGATGTCGGAATACAGACAGATATAGATGATGATAATCAATGATCATTCGTATTTAATCTCAGAGACTAGAAGGAGGATCGTTTCTATATAAAAATTAAACCTCGTATTCGTTCTACTACTTACAATTAGTTGGGGTGATACATGAAAGGGAAAACTAAAATTCTGGCATTGAAACAAAGCATTTATGTGTATGTCCACAAAAAAACTCTCCTCAAACTCAAACTAACTGGCTTAGTGAGTTTTATGGACTGTAGTAACACTCCAAAAACACTCCTAAAATGATGTTTGGGGAGCACTCAAGCAGTACAACCTTCCAATCCTCCTCACGTCGTATTATCTGACTTGATGTTATGTTGTACACTAAAAAAAGTATTACATATATTTTGGACGGACTGGACTGGACCTATATGGACTTGTTTGCATTAAGCATTACACTCCAAGTCAGTTTTTCCAGTGTTGTAGACTAATGCCAGTAGTACGTCTTCCTGTTACTAGTAATAAAAATGGAAAACACTTTTTGTGTGTTAATGGAGTGGTGACGTGAGTGTGAGGACGAGAACTATGAGGTCCAGGATTGGTTTGTGGGCAGAAAAGTATGTAAACTAGTACTCTCTCTCTCTCTCTCTCGACCGTTTTCCCTTTCTCTCGAAACTATGTAACTTGAAGGAAGCGAGGATAATATGGTCCACTTTAACTCGCTCACTTTTGCAAAACTTGCAAAAACTTGGAGCAAAAAAAAAACTGCTTATACCATACCACCAGCGAAGAGGTTCACGTCTGGTGCTATTCGTCGTGACGAGCGGTTGTGCACACCTGAATAAGAGTTAAAAAGACTTTGCAGCCGCTATTTATTCCATACAGGGGAAAAAGCCGGACCAGAAGGAACCATCAATGTATAACACACACGATATATACGAATTACGAATACGAACTTGCAGTTTTGTATTTAATAGTATGTATCATAATGGTATAGTATTCCATATTCCATATGGTCCAAGGCAGGATCACAGGATCTTTAGAAGAGCTTTATAGACGAAGAAGAAGTACGAACGAAGGAAGTATATATATCTCTCTATAGTCTATGTCAATAATATCTCTCCTCTCTCCCCCTCTTTATATATACCTGATTATTAGCAGGAGTCTCTAGTAGGAGTAGGACCAGGACGTATGCACAATCCATATCGGAAAATGGAATGGCAATAGTTCCACAGCGATAGCGCACGACACCACGACGAGAGTATTCATGCTTGTTTACTCATACAATATCCAGTAGTTGGTATAGGCGGAGGAAGTGATGTGGTGATGATGATGAGTAAGAAAGAATTCCTTAAGTTAGGCAGGAGGAGTTCAGCTCATGGAGTATGGTTGTGTGTCTAATAAGACATAGGACTGGGGAACGTTAAAGGATTCGTTTCTTACTAAATTCCTTTAAATAGTGCTGTCCATAAAGTTCCATACGACTGGGCTTAGCCAATGTCAGGAAAGTTTACATTAATGAGACGTTTTTTTTTTTGTTAAAGTTAGCTAATAAAGTGAACCATATTCGCATGTTCTTCACCACATTGACTTTGAAGGGTTGGATGAATGAAGAAATACAATACAAGTTTAGCAAACTACACATCCAGCGCCACAACTGCTACACAATAAAAAATAATTTGTAATGCATGGTTATACACATAATTTGAGATGCGTTAGCTAGTGCGTTCGCTTAAGCATGTCGAAAGATTAAATCGAGTCATACACAAACGTCAGTTTTGTTCCTTCTGGTTTGAGTCACTCACTCACCCACACAATGAATATGTGTTACATGTTACATCCATTCTTAGTTATTCCGTATACACGGCTCGTTGTGATACCACTTGTACATATTAAATGTGTCCTTTAGTCTATCGTCTAGTTTCCCTCATATTAATCAGCAATATCAAATATCAACGTAACACTTCACTAGTCGATGCGATCACATCACTCATATATCAGATGCATGTGTGCATACAATGCATAAATAAACCCAATGTGTGCACACTATAAAAATGCGAATATAAACTGGAGCTAAGTGTGCACCATTTTGATGGTCCATCCCCAAATTTTCACTTCCTTAATAACAGTAATTACTCCATGTATCAGTTCAGCTGTACCAGCATGAAGCATGTTATAAAACTTTTTACTACGACGGAAAGCGGTGAACGTGCTGATGTCCTATGAATTTTTAAATAGTACACATAACTCCCACCATGCTATTTGCTAATTAGCTAGGAGGAAGAACGGGGAATAACAAATGATCTAGCTACTATCCTGCCACTCTGCCACTAATTTGTATCTATTCATTCATCCATACAGATTTATTATTTATGCACATCTACATTATTACTTAGACATAAATCTAGAGAATAGAGAATCACAATTCACAATAAACCTTGTCATGAGGATTGCCCAAACGAAAACCTTGGCTGCTTGCTTGAAGGCAGTGTTTCGGAGGAGTGAGCACTGGCCCACCACATTGTGTAACAACGGAGTGTATTAATACCATGAATTTAACATGACATAAATTCGTACTTCCAACGGCTAAATATTGCTGGGAGTGGGAGGTACACATGTTCGTTCGTACGTAGCCATATCCATTTTCGGCTATAACCTAATCCTTCCACAAGTTTTGGATAGTAGAATTGCATGTGCGTTCTAATGCTCGGAGCCGGAGTTCACTCTGAATATTATGCAATTCCTGCATTTTACATACCACATCCGCTTAGCAAACACCTAATAATATGTATGTTTTGCCAAGAAAATATTCATTCGTGTAAGTGTATGTATATCCAGTTTACACAACCGAAGGAACAGAAGCGACTCTGTGTATTCCAGTCCAGTTCAGTCTAAAATGCGGTTCCTTTTTTGACACTGCACTGGTGCTGCGGTGGCTATGTCATGCACTCCCGATAAGTAAACCGTCACTACGCCGTATTTCAAGCCTACTAGACTAACATAACACATTGATAAGTATGTTCGAAGTTACGTGCTTGGTGAAATACTTTCCATTCCGCGGTTCCAATGGTTCCACACTACTACATTTTGCATTCACGAAGTCCAAAAATACTGAATGCGTAGTATTTACCAACATTACCATTACCACTACACACATATATTTCACAGTTCCAAGTTTTGCACATTCGCATTCGGTTGGTCGTGCTTAATCGTTTGTTGCCGGCTGGACGGCCTGGACGGGTGACGGATGGGGAGAAACATAGAAGCAGGATTAGGATGCATTGCAGGAGTAGTTTTCTGGCATATTTCTCTTTCAGGATGTGCTACTTGTTGTATGCGGGCATTTTCTATTACGCTTTACATTTGACATTGTGCTATACCTACTTGACGTATATGCCTACGATACGATTAGTCACCAAAAATATAAAATAGAAATGAGAGATATGTATTCCGTTGTTGCAAGAGCACAATAATGACCATTTCCAACTTGGACCACTTCAATGGAGCAGCTTGAGCCCAATGTCCAACCCATAAAAGCTAAAAGAAAACAATCTTGGCCGTATGTGCTTTTCCTGCTCAGCTGGATCTGGATCTATATAAATTAGTGGAATTGACTTTCATTAGCGGTTCCATTAATGATACGCAGTCATAGCTCAGAGTAACAACGCCTGCTCCCTGAGTCTCGCTTCAAGAAGTCTTGTTGTTCGTGGGAAACACACAATACTTCCAGAGAGAGTCGACCAAATATATGTACTCTCGATCCTCAATCCTCTCATCTCGTAGCAAAAACACGAAAATAGAAAACATACAAAATACAAATGGTGAGAATATTCTGTATTTTGTGTGCATTTTCACACAAAAAAACAAGTCTTTTGTGTTAGATATTGACTAATATATACATAATACATAGCATAAGCATACTCGTACTACTAATGCTCCAGAAATGTTAAGGTTATTGGCATATTGTCAACTTTCTTGGTTGGAATTTTATCCCATATTTGGTGTTTATTTGCGTGCACCGGAAAGCAAATATTATATTACAAGCGATTTTGGCTTCTGCGTAAACCGTTACTTAATGGAAAGTGAAAATGGACAACGCAGAAAAAGTTTCCCGTTCCGTGAACCTATGTTGTCGGCTGCTTTGACTCACAAGCATGTTTCAGTTTACATTCCCACAGTAGTACTGCGTACTAAAATGATCGTGAATCCAGGCAGGTCAGGTACTTCGTTTCATACGCCTCACTTTTTTATTCATATAGATGAATGAGTAAACAAAATTACCTAATATGACGATGAGGATATATAGCTTGAATTGAATGAAATGCTGTCCCCAAACAAATATATTTTTACAAAATGAGTGAGGGTCAGTGCAAGGTTGAGTTGTAATGGATCCATATGCAATTAAATTACTCACAAGCATGTTTCAGTTTACATTCCCACAGCAGTACTGCGTACTAAAATGATCGTGAATCCAGGCAGGTCAAGTACTTCGTTTCATACGCCTCACTTTTTTATTCATATAGATGAGTGAGTAAACAAAATTACATAATATGACGATGACGATATATAGCTTGAATTGAATGAAATGCTGTCCCCAAACAAATATATTTTTACAAAATGAGTGAGGGTCAGTGCAAGGTTGAGTTGTAATGGATCCATATGCAATTAAATGAATATTGTCTTCTTTAATGTTAGTAATCACACGCGTGGTGTTAATAAGTAACACAATGTAAAAGCTACCCTAACTTGGGTTGCTATATTTGTTAGCTTAGCTGGCTTATATCTATATCCAGTACTTGTGTTCGCCTTTCGAGAATTTTTCCGTTTGATCTGTGACCAAACACACAATTTGTAATCGACCAATTACATGCTGATTAGCAATTACTTGGAATTGGAATGAAATTAAAAATTCTCCAGTGACCTTGTCTTTTATTGACTTTAGTTGTTTCTTTAAATAATTGCGACCGTATAGAAGGACATCTTTAGTATTGACAGCAGAGATAGAATGCAACAGGCACAATAATTTATTCAACATCCTAATATTGTTCATCATATGTACAATGCAACTACCAACTGCATCGAAACTAGTTTATCAAAGTCATATTGGTTTTACAGCGTCCCATCGCGATGCGTCATTTAGATCCTTCAAACCATATTATATTTATAGATTTATATTTGCATCATAAAAAGCACTTTTATGAGATGTACAGTTATACGATTTCACTGTTCTCCTTCATTTAAAACAAATGCTTGTGCAAATGACATTATAACTATTCCAAAAAATACTTTATCCTTTAAGCGTTTGCACAAAATCAGCGTTTCTTGTTTAATAGGTTTCTGTTCGAACATGAATTTGTGCCTTCTGCGTCAAGCAAGATGAATTTAATGTGCATGTATTACAAGTATTACAACCGATTGTGAACAAATTATACACACTGACGTCGGAAACCCTATTACGGGGGTATACCATTGGCATCATCGCATCATAATGTAGCTAATAATTAAATGATATGTATTGTCCCTGTTTACTTGCACACATGCAACATGACTCAATATAAATCCTTCAAGGCATGACTTGCCCAAGGTTGACATCTGGTAGTGTGGGTCTTTAGACCAGATAATCCAGCAGTTACATAGATGCATATCAATTATCCGGATAAAAGAGTGCACTATCACGGCGCTTACGAAACAGAACTGCGTCGAGAGCTTGTAAGGAATATGAATCCCGCATTTGTTCCATGATAACAATTTTTAAAACTCCTACTGCTAGGGTGCTTAACTGAAACCCATGTATGGAGGAAATTAGATAGCTATATATCATAATTGCTTTGTTTTATTGTTTTTCATGTCAGAAGACCGTGGGAACTATATGTAAGCAAATCCCCACATGATCCTAATCTCAAATCTCCCACATGAACGTTGTATGCAAAAAAATCTGCGAATGCTGATTTTTGCATGTATACATTGTTCATAATAGAATGTTGGAATGTACGTCACCACTGTTTTCAAGTGCATAACTGGTATGCTTACGTGATGTACCATTGAAACGGAATTACCCAAAGCGTCTTGAATAATCTATTCAATAAACCACATAATTGTACTTCCTGCCTAAGTAATTTGTACTTAATGGCCAGGCCATCAGTCATATGATGTTAGAGATATGGTCGAATCATATAATCCATTCATGTAAGGGCTCACATCATGAAACACTCAGCAACAGCAAAACGTGAAACAAATGAAAACGTACATTCATTAGTTAATGCACAACACGACACGATATATATGCGATGATGATAATGAGTAAGCCAATCTCTTTGCCAAAATCTACGTACAAGATCAACTTGCGATCTGCAAGCAACTCAGGCGTGGCAGTGGCAGCTAGCATTCCACAACATTATGTAAATAAAATAAAATAATACAATACAATAACAAGATAATAAGTAAATTCAAGGAATACACGTTTACATTATCTAGTTAGTCAGTGGATGTTCAACGATATATCGAAGAATGACATTACACATTCTATCTTCTGTACACATTTGACATGTCAACAAAGCAAGGTAATCAATGAAAGCTATGCATGAGCGCATTTTGGCAGATATATCGTGATGAGTCAAAGACAAATGAATCATTATGCTTTAAAGTAAAGTGCCCCCTTGCACAATATATGCGGCCGGAGATTCCGGAATTCCCGTGAATCCTTGTGTGAGCATCCAGCCAGGAACTATGCGTTAATGACTTTATAGGCTATTGCATGGCTGTAGTTCCTCACGCGTAACGCCGGCATTTTCCATTTCCATTGTCGGTGTTTCAACATCAATCTTACTTTTAATCCGACAGCAATGTTTTTATCACTGAACACTGAAAATTTTTCAAGGTATTGGAAGATGCTATATAGAAGGGATTTCTTCAGTATGAACGACATTGGGTTTCACTAACGAGCAGTTATGGGTGGACTAGTGGGTCAGTTGATGTAACATATGGATGAGTATATTACGTGACTAAGGTCGCAATGTTAGCGGCTATTGTCAAACGTTATCTGCATATAGTTGAGCTTTGAGATAAAATATAGTGTAGTATATTAAAAGCGGAAATAAACACCTTAAAGAACTCTTGAAGATTTAGAATAGATTAGCTTAAAATAGTATAGAATTTTGTTGTTTATACTCATTTGTCTTCTAAGCTGGTTTCTTTAATGAGTAAATGGTATATTATTAATGTGCATATTAGGGAAATAAAAGTTTACGCGTGTTACGTGATACATAATTACATTTAATAGCGAACTATGCGGTAGCTGATAAGTATCTTAAAATGTGATCTTCACAAGACGCTTGCTATGCTATGCCTATTTGAATAGCAGGCGTGGTAGTTTTCACAGTATACCTTTCGTCATGTGTGTTCACACGCCTCAAAGACACCGAACATTTATTATTACAAGCATTATGACTATTAAAATACAATGTCGTCTTACCGGATTTTACCCATTATATATACTCGTTCCTTCGTGTTAGAATTATAAATGAAGATGATATTTAATAGTTTTCATGCATGACGCGGTCTTTTTATTAAGGCAAACCATTTGAGGTGACTTTTCTTTAGTAGTTTTTTGGCTAATCGTGAGATAACTTGCTTTGGAGTATTTGTGATTTCACAAAATATAACCCACCACAAAAATGTTAACGTTTGAAATACTCGTTTTCATTTTCCTCTGCGTCTATTATTTTTTCCTGGAAAGGAATAAAGTGAAGAAAGGACCTAAAACTCCTCCAGGTTTGTGCAATCAGTTGTTAGATATTTAGGTACGTAAGTATCCTTATATTTCAATGAACCCTCAATTTGCAATTGCGACATTCTTAGGTCATCTTGGTGTCGCCGTAAAGTACTCTGACCTACAAAATAGAGGATATAATTTCCTTCGATTCTTGATTTAGTAACTATACCACAGCAAATGTTAGAAAATACGGACATACCCCGTAGAAAGTTGTATTGCCGCACCGCACCGGCTTCTTTGTTGAGAATAATAACCTGTATATTATAATGCATTCATAATCTTTTGCGTACATAGGTCCACTGGGTCTGCCAATATTTGGGTACTTACCGTTTCTTGGAAAAATTCCCACGTTGACTATTTCCAGACTTGCTAAGAGATACGGCAATATCTTTAGTTTATACCTTGGCAGAACACGGTAACTGATTTGTTTTCGCAATGAATGGCATATCCTGTTTTACGAAATATTTAATTTGATGTTCATTACATTTCTTGCAACACGATTTCTCTTTTATAGCGTAATTTTCGTAAATGATTATGAATCCGCGAAAGAAGCTGGAAAACTGGACGTTTTGCAAGGAAGAAACCAGTTAGAGCTTTTTGAGCCAATTCGGGGATATTCAGGCATGCATCATTTCAACCAAATAACTTTATGCTGATTTTAAACTAATGCCATCGTGTGTTGACGTAAGGTTTTAAATGCTTGTGGTTTTCTACCTGCTTAAACAGGCATTGGCCTTTTAGAAGGCAAGGATTGGCAAGAAATGCGAAGATTCACTTTGAAATGCTTGCGGGATATGGGGTTCGGCAAGCGATCTATGGAAGGAATGATGCATGAACAAGTCATTGAAGTACAGCGGTACTTAAAGTAAGTCTCATTCTTATAGCGTGTAGCAAGGCTATAGCTACTGAAATCCGCAACTACTGACTGATTGTAAATTTCAAATTAATTCTATAAGTTCATGGTCAAATTTGAGACGCGTAGACATTGGGAGAAATGCGTGTTTTAAAATACACGGATCGTGTGAAACATGAATTACATGTACAAATTACAAATATTCTTTAATTTTCATATATTTTACATCCAAACTTATAGGAAGAATGTTAACAAAACTTTGTACCTCAAACCAGTTTTAGAACTCGCTGTTATTAACAGTCTCTGGGCTGTAATGACAAGTGAGAAATATGACATTGAGGATCCGGCAAAACGCCATGTCATGGCTATATTAACTGAGTAAGTCTAAATTCTAAGAATCTATTGGGAAAAATCGAGATAAAATGGCTTAAAACTTTACAAGCGTTTTCTTTCATTTCAACTGTACTAATATCAGGGGATTCATTTTATAATTTACCGTCTCGTTCCTACTAAAAGGGGGATAGCTGAACAAAATATACTAGGGATCGCTGCATTTCTTCCTTGGCTGGCTAAGCTGGCTCCAAACTATACGGGTTACAGCAAAGGTTTAAAATTTTTGGGGGCGCCCGAAGGATTGTTTCGTGAGATGATAAGGAAGCATGTGGAAACGTATGTGCCTGGACGAGAGCGTGATTTCATTGATGTAACATTGTCTAGGATTTACAAGACCAACGATCCTAATTCCGTATTTTATGGAGACGTAGGAAGTAAGTAATCAAGTAATCATAATTATGTGTGGTCTGCACAAATATGTAATGTATTTAATTAGAATTAATGAAGCACATTTCGTGCAGACACGAAACACAAGTGACAGTGGCTTGGTTTAAACACCGAATTATTGTAGTACAATGTATTACATTAATTTGTGCGTGTATATACTCGAGCGTGCGAAATTCGCAATCCACATGAATTCCCAGTAATCAATTCCTTATGATCCAGTAATGTAAGGAGCTTCGTGCAGTACATGTGTAATTTGTTGGTTTGCTTGGGTTTCAGTGAAAAACCTCCACTACACTCTACTTGATCTATTCTTCGCTGGCTCAGATACACTAAGTTCTACATTAGGGTGGTCCTTTCTGTACTTAGCCGTTGATCCTAAAGTGCAAGATAAGGTTCAAGAAGAAGTAGATGAAATTGTTGGGAAATCCAGATTGCCCACCCTTGAAGATCGTCAAAGGTGAGGACACAAAATACGCAGCTACTTTGTTCAAGGATATTAAATTGTTCATTGTTCGCTTGGGACTGAGCAATGAGCCTAATTCGTTACATTCTCATCAACGAGTCACCTACATACTATGTACAAAAAACATCTTGCCAAACACAATACCATTACCCAGTAGCCAAAGTGGTGTCGGTGTCCCTATAATGCCTAAACAAAATATAGAATGTAGCTCTTATGATGTACATACCAAAGGAAAGTTTCGAAACTGAATCTCACACTGCTAATTGCTTTTGAGTTTACCCTCATGTGGTCTGATGTGAGTCATCAGTTCTGCTCTGACTGACCACACGTAATTACCAACACTGGTTTTTTTCTACGGTGCAACAAGATATTTGCAGCGGTTGAATCCGATATAGAAATAGAAAAATATAAAAACTGATTGTGAGTAGATAACAACATAACTACGTTCAACTTTCCGATAATGCAACACAACCTCACAAAAGAGTTTCACAAGTATTTATTAATTAACTAGCAGTCTACCTTATATGAAATATATACCTTATATGACGCTTTCAGGATGCCATTTACTGAAGCAACGATGCAGGAAGTATTAAGGAAATCTTCAATGGTACCATTAGGTTTAATGCATACTGCTCTCGAAGACACGGAATTCAAGGGATTTTTTGTTCCAAAACGAACAGTTCTGCTTTTCAATTTATACCAAATCCATCATGATAAAGAGTATTGGAAAGACCCTGAAAATTTTCGGCCAGAGAGGTAGGTGAATACTAGATGGATACATAACACAATACGTAACAATTTCCAACTATTTTCAAGCTTTTCTATTTCCAACCAGGTTCATCAATGACAATGGAAGTTTTCGTAAGGACGACCATGTGATGGCATTCTTTACCGGGAAACGCTCTTGTCCCGGCGAAAGTCTAGCAATGAATGAATATTTCTTATTTTTCACTGGGATTCTGCAAAAGTTCAGGTTTGCCTTGAATCCGGTTGCACCATCACCTTACCTGGGGCCAAGGTCTGGATTCATTTTGTGTCCTCCAAAGCACGAGCTCTTGGTTACAGAAAGATAGCAGAGTGTGCAAAACCAAAATCAATCCAATTGTAATGTAACTACGCTTCTAGACCCGGATGGATTGAATGATGTATATCAACACGCAATTTAATGCGCTTTCTATGAATGAATATACCATTTTAATATGTGAAAATCTACGTTGGTTGTGATTATGCCATATCTTCGCCAACAGCTTATATATCACAATAATAACAAATTATTTCATTTTTTCAAGTGGGAGTTGAAGACGTTGGCTACCAATAATAATCATGATGCTAGATTAAACTGCGCCGCATATGCTCAGCTGAAAACAAAATTGCACAATCATTTAAATTCACGCCACCACAACAATGTGCGTACATAATATGTACCAATTATTATTTATTTGTTGGAGAGATTCCTCATTTCTAAACATTTCTATATCCTAATCCTAATGTGTTCTTGCGGAAATTAGTTTTGCAACACTACTTGTAGGCCTAAACTAGCACAGGAGAACAAGGTGATAAATGATATAGAAGGTGACAAAATGTCCGTCCCGTGAATTGTGATCCTGTCTCGGCCATAGCGTGAACGCGTTGTCCAATTTTTATTAAACTGTGTATATGCTACGGATACCTACGTACGACCTTCCGTAGTGAGATTGCGCGACATCAGTCAACGAACATTAATCGTTACGATTTAAAATGTTTCAAATGTTGATCTCGCACGTATAACATTACATATACATATATTTAGAAATGCCATACAGGTATGTACTAGATCCAACAATTTTATTCCGTCCAATTCAAAGCTAATTTTTGTTTTTTGCTGACTTTTTATATTTATAGCAAATGCACGACGGGTACGTTTATTCATACATGTTGACTTCGTAAATTTTGCTGGGGTGCTTTTATTTCCCCTTTTTTCCTAATCCTAAGCTGAAATACTGATTGTGAAAGCAGATAAACGTGTAATAAATTCAAGAATGTGAGTAATGCGCGTCCATTTTATTTCCTTACGCTCCAGCTACCCAAAAAATTGCAAGTGAGATTTCTGATTGTTACAATTGCTGAAATTATTATTTTTAAATGACGAAGAGTGGGTGTGTTGTTGTAACATTTGTGTAACATTGACATTGGCTTCATTTCACCACATGCCCTTCCCAATGCACGTTTTGTTTATGGTAGAGGAGTTTCCTTTCTTGCACGACCCTAGAGGACTGATTTCGACCTCACATTTTTAATTTATACAAATGGTTCCGTTAAATGTGAGGTTGAGGTTAAAGTAAGATGTGCCATTATACTACATACAACACTCACACTCAAATATGAATGACCCGGACTCGACACTCCATCGCATCGTGCTCCATTACATTGGCAATAGACTTGACACTTGGCACTAACTATAGGACTAATCTATGCAATGGTTTAGCTATTTATTGTTTCGATCTAGCTATGGTTACAGTAGTTGCTAAAATGCATAAATTATTAACCAGAACTTTTCCGATTTGGTTTGCTGGTACATTTTGAGTGATATTGACTTTTCTCGCATTTCAATTTATCTTTTTGTAAATATATCCTAACTTTAGACCAAATACATATTATCGTCACATCAAAATATCTATGAACCAACGCCACTTCAACAGCAACAGCAACTCTTAAACTCGATGCAGTAGCAGCAGCAGCTTTGCAGGCTCAGAAATGTGTGATTGCTTTCCGCAAACTGGTGGGAGGTTAGTGTGTTTTTCTTTGCAGAACCCTTAAAATGCATGTATTTTTGAAAATTTCTTTTGCAAGTAAACCTGATTAGGCAACGTCAACTTCACTTCACATGAGTTTTTATTACTACAAACAGTATTCCCATAAAGGAACAATGCAAGCAGAAAACTGGACACTCCGAGTACGAGGATAATTACAAACAATGGAGCAATCCGGTCGAGTCAAAGAACTTTGCTCCTCAACTTTCTTCAGCGGACGAAGTTTGGAAACAACGTGTATGAATCTTAATAAAAATTAAATAAAAAAGGAAAAAATCCCTTTATTGTAGTTATCTACACTCATCGCTTTACGCACTATTTAACGAGTCTTGTTGTATGGCTTTTGCAGTACTCTTTCAGCAAAGGACCTAGGTTCGGCGTTCCCCCTTATTGCGACTGTACACCACCAGTTGAGAGGTCCATAAGAGAACGTTTCATTTTGAATATTATGGCTAGCATGCAATTTACAAGTGCATAGGCACAATTACTGATACTCATGTGCTAAATTCTGATGATGTACGCAGGTCTCGGTTTGAATCGACTTATAATAGAGACTTTAATGACTGCATCTTTAATGATTCTTCAACACGACGCCATCGCGTTGTGGATGGAGTCCGACCGCAGTTTGTAAGAATTATACGAAAACCAATTACTTTCTTTGTACTACATGTTGTTTTTTTATAAAGACCGAGGTTGAACTAAAGATTAAATCAAATTTTTGAAGGGCACGTTTCTCCCGAAACAATTTTTATGCCCATTTACGACGGAAACAACGTATGCTCGATCATTTGATATGCCACAAGCTCATTTTGGACAAGTTTGCGGTCAACAGGACCCATGTGGGGGATGCACGATGCAACCTTGCGATGACGAAGTAAGGATTTTAAAAAAAAATACGACGAGTTTATTAACTAAATATCGGAAATATTTTTGCTACTTTTACGAAACGAAAAAATTAAATGCATGTAATCATAACTAGGGATGTCAAAATCCATGTGGAATAGATTATGCCACAAGCTCATTTTGGACAAGTTTGCGGTCAACAGGACCCATGTGGGGGATGCACGATGCAACCTTGCGATGACGAAGTAAGGATTTTAAAAAAATACGACGAGCTTATTAACTAAAAATCGGAAATATTTTTGCGAAACGAAAAAAATTAAATGCATGTAATCATAACTAGGGATGTCAAAATCCATGTGGAATAGAAATTCGGTATTCTACTAAGAAAATCAAACCACCTCAACCGAAACTTTTGAAAGAAAATTTAATCAAGCCTGGAACGGATACGTCCAACTGCTGTGGATGTCCAAAACCTATTCCGTGTTGCCCATGTCCGGAGGACGCAAAAGTCTGTGATGCTTGTTGCGGTTGTGAGTATCCCTGCAAAATTCATCAGGCGGCAACTATTCCAACACGCAAATATCCAATCGTATGGAATACCCCGCGTTATGTACCCGATCCAAGGGTTCCTCCAAGACGCCCTAAGTTGTTGTGTGCTGGGGGAACGTTAGAATGCCCTGTGCAAAATCAGTTTCCGACACAGCAAGCTATCAAGCAAGCAAAGTATAGATTAATGGAGAAACTGGAAAAGGAACGATGTCGGTACCCGCCAGAGTGCATTGAGTCACTATATCGAGCGTCGTACAGATTTCCGCCTTTCAGTGATATACCGAAGTATGCTTCAAGGGATCACCAGGCATGTTTGTGACGCGTACCAATATTTAAGTGTCATATATTGCATTGTAGTGTAATGTTAACTAACTAAAGTAATGATTGTGTTTGTAGGAGAAAGCACGAAAGGCCCATGCTATGTATGATGACAAAGGATTTCCTCCCAAATGCATGCCCTATTACTGTCTGGATGGTGGGCGTCCTGCAGACACCCGCCCTCCGTTTGATCATTTGTCAACTTATGAAGTAAAGAAATATACTTTAAATTTTACACATAGCAGAAAATTACGACACGTAGCTTTTCAACATTACATTATCCCACTCATTGTTCCAGGCTGATTTTATATGGGCGGATCCTCAACGGTTTAAACTACTCGGAGGGGAAATCCCCTGTCAATTTGAAGTAAGACCTTTGTGCTGTCCCGAAGTTAAACATGCATGTGAGGTGATTAAGGAAAGAACCGAAGAAAAAGAAAGGTGGGGAGAAGATTGGGAATGCTGCCCTCCACCACCCGAATGAACGTCACCTCCAACCTCAGATTTGATTGTATTTTAACATAGTACATGGAAGATCCACAATTTTTATTCTGCCTAAGCATAATGTTCACAACTGATCAGAGAAATTAAAAAGTATGTCTACTAATGCAATTAAATCTTAACTTCAACAAACAACAAGCCATGTATGATGCTTTGTAAACTAAAAACAATATTTACCACTATTGACTTCATTACATTATAAACCGATACAAGTGATTAGAAATAATTATCATAAATGCAAAAAATGACTTTGTGTATTATAACAATGAATTATGTACTGGTAAGTTGGCCTCCACTTCACCTCAAATTTAATCCTGCTGGCTTTCCGTCAATTTCTTTTGACATTCCGTTTTTCAAATAGTACTCCCGTTTCAGAAACGCTAGTAATACGTCAGTTAACAAGAATATCTGCAAATGATAGAATTAATTAGGCACAAACTCAGATTGAGGGAGAGAACGATATTATTGTCATTTGTCATACCTGCGCTGTACCAAATGCAATGGTAACACCGAAATAAAAATTGGCGTTCGCAGAGCCGGAATAAATCCACAGATACCACTGAATAGGAGCAAGAACAGCAGTTGCAATAAAGAAACAACCAACTAGGAACTTTTGTTGCATGACTAGAAACGAATAGATAAATATTCCAGTTATTTCCAGAACCATTCCATAAGTGTACATTTGCTATTTTGAAATTACGTACATGGGAACAAGTGTTTCCACATAGGCAGTAGGGCCAAATAAAATCCAACATCTCCAATGGAAGGATAAGATTTAAATATCGCGAGAAGCACATGAAACGAGTATATAAGGAGAGCCGGCTCGTCGAAGAACCGGATGGTAAGAGGAATGACGTAGATAAAAGCATTGATTTGGAATGTGCATATGAATAAAAGGTGAAAATGTTCAAACATTTCCGTAAAAAAGTACCAAAACAAGCCAATATTTGGCTTCAAATCCCTAACGTTGAGTCTGGAAAGAAAACAATCATGAAATGTCACCAATAAAGCATCCGCATCTCCGTAATTAACTGATGATAATGGATAGCTACATACATAAAACCGTAAGTTCGATCCAAGAAATCCCATCCAGTACATATCTGCTTTGACAAAACTAAAAATCCAACCAGGGGAATTAAGAAGGACACAACTGTTTTAGCGATCGAAAGTTTCCAGCATTTCCCTTTTTGTTTAGACGCTTCCTTGTCATAAATGCAAATAACAGCAGGGAAAATTAGGCTAATCGGATACAAGGATTGATAGGCAGCCAACGCTAAACTGATTCCACATGTTACTCGACATCCTACAACAAATAGCACAATATATTTCGAATATACTTTTATGTTTTTCCGGATTATATCCACAATCACCATTTTCTGATTGAACAAAACAAAAGTTGCACTGTGCGCACATACCTTTTAGCATGCTATATATCGCAACTGCTGATATTAAATTCCCAAATACTGTGGTCGTTTGTCCAACGCAGTTCATAACGCAAAAAGGGTTCAATAAATACGACATAATCACATATTGCCCATAGTTGCTGTCTTCCTGGATTTCCAACTGCTTGGTTTCCTTTGAATATTTAGACTCCTTCTGAGACCTCATTAACTGCAATAAAATGACAAGTGCAAATCTTCAAATCGTAGACATTATGGAATTGTTACAGCCACCAAAAATAAGGGTTCATCATTCAATGCAATCTTTTTTATACGTAGAATGTGCGAGCCTCTTCAACAGCACGTGCCAGGATAATTGCGGTCAAAACGTCACAAATGATGAAAACCATGAAAAGTCCAACATCTGGAAGCCTCTCCAGGAATTCGGCCAACACCAACGTGAAGGGGGTCTCATGATAAGTGTCCCCTGCATACGGGTTTATTTGTTTACTCTTCAAGAATAGTCCTTCTTGAACTGCATTAAAAACAAACAAAAAGAACAGCTAATTAAATGTTATATACCGATGCCACCGATAGTTGGTAAATTATGTAACAAGACTTAATATATCATTAAGGTTTACATTACGAACAAATTAGTACATTATTCCACAAATCCAGCTATAAAACTCATCAACATTGAACATCTGATTTCCCCACCTCCGTCCATACCTACCTGATACCAATCTAATTGGCTCATTACCATTAAAGATGTTGTTAAAAGCGTGAGACTCACCTCGAAGCCAGGAGTTTAACGGTGTGGAAATCTCAACTCGTTTTTGGAAAAATTTGTGAAAATTAGTTAAAAATAAACAAAATCGGGATAAAAATCCGGCTACAAAAATCCAGCCCATTCGCGCCATGATGAGATCAACTGTGAGCTCAAGCTCACTCACTCACTCAGCTTGAGAGCCTCTTCTCTTCAAGTCTTCATTCCTATTGAAATGGTTTGCCTCTTCTTGACAGCGGCTGCACGGCTGTGTGGAACACGGACAACGGACGGACACGACGTGAAAAAAGAATTTGAGCATAAAAAATGAGCAGCATCCAGCAAAACCAGCAGCAGGTTGGTGGATAACAAAATGTTACATATAACATAACAAATGAATGTTACACATTTTTATTTATATTGACTCAACTATCCCAACATTCCCAATCCGACCCGACCGATTGCGATTGATCTAATTGATATGAGGAAAACATCAGCATTATGTATGGTTGAAAATATTGCAGTCATATTGCGGGTGAGCAAAATGCACACATTCCTGTGTGGATTGTATGAATCATTTTAAAATTGCTGTATTACGAGAAAATGACAATCAATCACTCAGGTGTGCAACAAAATACATGAAAAACATGATTTTGCTTATTGCAATTAAATCAAAGCAAATCATTATTACAAACAAAATACTTCTTCGGCCTTTGTAATAATATTATGTGTATGACTTGCCAACCTTGCCATTTACTTTTTTTTTAATTATTACTATTTCGTTGTTTATTCTAGCATTCAGATCATTTTAGACGTTGTAGTGTGGAGAGTTGCTCGTTTGCTAATTATAATTATAATTATAATTAACTTCTAGAGTGGTCTATTATCCGAGGCACATGTCCTGTTTCCTTATTATTATACACTGCTACATTGCATGTAATAATGTTAATAATAATGAGCAATGAATGAACAAACTTCGTACATCTTGTTTTTTTACGCAATGATGTAGAATCTTATATTGATTAACGAACGTCATGTTTTATTCGAAAAACAACAATTTTTAGTGAAATGGATTAGCAAGAAGGAAAATTTCCCATAAACTTGGATACTGACATGGTTTTCTTAATATCACAGAAACGCATTGCATTTATTAGTCCGCCTTCTTTGTATGCGGTGGATCCACTTCTTTCTTGGATAACTGCTGCTGTTTCGTTGATGAGTTGAACAAATAAATGAATAAGACTACGAAGGACAAGTACAACAACATTTGTACAATGATTCCTTCCGTTCTATGCTCACAGGGTTCCCCTTTGACTGGAAGTGAGAAAGTTTATATATTAATTGGATTTTCGAAGATATTAGAGGAAAACATATTTGTAGGTTTTAGTTGATCCTATATATGTTTATATATGTTATGAACATGTCATGAGAGAAGTTATTAAATCAAAAACTTCGATTTTCTGGAGCAAACAAATGTATTTCACACACCTTTGACCCAAATGGCGTAGGTGTTGACAGCCACACCCACCAACATCTGCAAGAGTTCTATGAAAATAATCAACTTTGAGAAGACTCTTGGTGTATACACATCGACCGCCTGGAAAAATCAATTATTCATTATTCAGTATGTGTAATTTGTTGTTGCAGATAAAATGTACGTGTAAAGAAAGGGTCCTCCTGGCCTGGCTTACCTTCAGGAATAAATACCCGTACAAAATTGTATGAACAAAATAATTGCATATTCCAAACCACCGAAAGATTGGTTCATAATCAGAATAGAAACCCCAACATATTATTAACGCCACTCCATGGTGGTAGCTATCATATAAAAAATAAAACAAATGTTAGCTATGTAATTCCTCGGTTTCGACAATTTTAATCAGAACGGAAAGCTTGACACTAGCATTTATAGGATATAAATTTGTATGTATATGCATACTAGTGCACAAATAGTAGCTGCTTCTTTCTCAATATGACAAAGGCAGTATCACCCAATTCAATGACTTTGGAGAGCGTAAAAAGCCATGCCTATAATTCCAAGTAAATACAAATTACAAGTACCACTACATTTACACATCTCAAATCACGCAAAAATCTCGGTTCTGTGTTATTTACCCAAAACGCGGCTGGTTGATTATGATGGTCCCTGAAACAAAATGATTCTAAAGTATGTACAACATAAAACAACATAATAAGTCGCACATTATCACTATAAATTAAATCATACCTCTTACCTCACGCATACCGAACGATGAAAGCCATTCGGACCATAAAGGACATGCCACAATTCCGGTACGCATCTGCACAATCCAATGAAGGAAAAAAGTGCAAAACCCAAATTCCAAATAGCTAACGGTCCCTTGAGATCATACGCAGGTCTACCTTCCATAAACTTACGACCACCTTGTATTAGAAGCAAGTACAAAGCACATATGTACAAACTAATCGTCCAGTTTTTCTCCATCCATGATCTACACTGGACCACATTAAAATTTTCGAACCAAAATGATTCAAAAACAGGAGGTTCAACGTAAGGCCAAATGAAGCTGGTGGTATTATTTGGCATTGTTGGATTGTCCATTTAAAGAATATAAGGTTATTAAAGACTCGCTGACAGTTGTTTACTGAAATCCGTTTCCAGCGTGGGAGTATGAACGATAATACTGGATAATATACTGCGTATGTATTTAAATAGGAAGTTTAATGTGGACAGTGTTCAATTATAGATACAGTTTGACTTGATTCCAGTGTCTCCAGCGTAGCACTGTGTTCTTCACCATTATGGTTCTTCACTTCTACCAGGGAATTCCACGCTTTCCTGCAAAAAAACGCAATAAAACTGCTGAGTATTCAAAACATGACGTTTTGCTATGCTCCGTAGTATATCTCCAGCACACAATGGTATGCATAAATGTGCAAAGATGTGAAGTCGGAAGCTTCCCAAGGTTAACTCATTATTCGAAGAAGTCGAGGGAGCAGAAAAATAATATACAATCTTTGCATAATGACAATAATATTGCAATTTCTCCCTGGGATTACTTACAATCAGTCGGTAGAACATTGAGGCAGACTCTCTGTAAAGAATTTAAACATGCAATCTTGCATTTCTCGCCTTCCCAAGTTGTCTTTACGTTTTTGTTTGTATAAGATGGACATCTTGATACTATCTCTATCACATCGCGGATATGAGGAGGATGTATAAATGAGAACATCATCACATCAGCTTTCACGCATTATGCTTTAGCAGTGTTGTGATGCGTGAAATCTTCGTCTTCCGCACTCTTGCATTGGCGCGATACTCTCTATCTGAAAGCAATATTATTATTTTTTGTTGCAGTGCATATCACTACGAGGAGTTGATAATATTTTTCAGAGGTACCGACAAATTGAGGTAAAATATACACATTGTACTGAGGCGGAGACTTATTAAGAGAGTAACTGTTCTTGTATATTCTTCTGCAAAGAGATACATACGTACCTCAAATACACGCAAATCGCCAGAAGCACACGAAGAACAACTAACTAGCATGTGGCAAATGCGGTACGGTATTATGATTTACCCTTGTATGGGGTCCTTCGTTTGGGTTCTTTGCTTTCGTAACTTGCAATATTTTGTACTGTTTCTTTTTTAAAAACGTAAGGTACAACTTTTAGCAAATTTATTCTGCAGTTAACACATGAACGGACGGGTGACTATGCACAACTCAACTCTTTTACAAATAATATCAAGGAAGAAGAATGACGATGGGTACGACGATGACGACACGGCGAGGATGCCAAAACTGATTGAATTGAAAGTTGTCCACTTTCACAAACCGATTCATAAACAAAGTACGAAATACGCACGACAGCCACTTTAATATGTGTTTGAATCATTACGCTTTAATTTCCATTCATTCTAATGATCCATCATAGTTCACATTCACTTGCTATTTTTATGCCCAAGTATGAAAGTACGTCTAATGAATATCGTGACTGGGCAAATATTCATTTCATTGTATTCCTATTTACACCTATCGTTGGCATTAAAAATGAATTCGGAACTTTGTCCAATACCAGTATGGTGAATGGTGTACGTATACACGCTGACAACCATAATTAACTCAAGTTGTAAGCAAGCAGCAAGCCCTCTTCCTGGTACATTATGAAAAGGAAAACCAGTATTAGGACTAGGAGTA
Organism: Dicranocentrus wangi; assembly: GCA_036850665.1. Classification (NCBI taxonomy): domain Eukaryota; kingdom Metazoa; phylum Arthropoda; class Collembola; order Entomobryomorpha; family Entomobryidae; genus Dicranocentrus; species Dicranocentrus wangi. The sequence continues at coordinate 23,773 of JAANSN010000427.1, read as the reverse complement.
AAAGCAAGTTGAGCTCTTTCATTAATATTGAAAGAAGACCAAACCTGTTCCGCGTGATACTTCTCTAAACGTAGACGTAACACTCGGTCAGAGAAGGTCATATAATGATATGGTGCGTGATTATTATGACTGAGCACAAACTGGATTGCCAAAATATTAGACTGAATCCGGTATCAAAATATTGGTCACGTCGTTATACGTGTGTGTAGTATACTTACAAGTACGCGGATACACTCCCATTAAGGTATTTAAAAGACAGGTCAGTAAGTCAGTATTGCTATATATGAGTACAGGAGAATATAGTACAAGTGTATTTCTTTAATGTGTTGTTATAATAGGATGACAGTAATATCTCAAAAAAGTAATAATTTTATTATTATTTCATCAGACAAGGTAAAAATGATATAAATCAGCCCTCAAAATTCATGAGTTACATTACAATGTAATCCTCCTACTATTACTATTACCCGTTGGAACAATGAAATGACATTGACCACGTATGTTTGAAAGCTATCTGCTGTTATTTTCTTTTTAGCTTCCGTGTCCCTAATCGTAATAACTAAACTGAACAACCAACCAACACACCATGTCTGGATTTTTTACAGGAGTGGAGCACAAAAGTACCTAGCCTAAAGATGCAAAACTGGAAACATTCAAATAATAAAAATACTGCAGATGGCATGTGAAATAATAAGATACGATACAATCTTTAAACGTGCTATAACATTTGAAGTTCTAAAAACAAAGTCCGATTTAAGAAGGCATGAATACATATACATGTTTTGAACGTCTTGCATTTCACATCGTGATGAGTATTATTTTTATAAAATGTTTTTCATATCATACGATATATATAACATGTTTCCTTAATTGAAACCTAAATTGTTAGGTAGTAAAGTAGCAAAGACACACTCACACCTCGTCGTAAATTTACATGGAAGAACAACAATAACAGGTTGGCACTGATGAAAGTGAACTGAAGTGACAATGCATCTTTTGTATAAAATATTATTTTAAATTGCACAATTATATATATTTTTAAACTACAGATAAAACAAGTGAGCAATTATCATTTAACTAAAAAGCAAACAAAATCGTATACACACTCCCCAGCCGTATGCGACGCTAAAAAATGACATGCATAAGTTTTACTACCCACAGTGCATAATAATTACGAATACACAATTTCTGTAATTGGAAAATAAGTAAGATTTAGGAGTGAATTACAAAGAAAGTTTAAACAACTTGACACTATGCATGGAAACTTAAAGAAAAAATTAAATCTTTCGGTGGTTTTGTGCACACCTGTTTAGTGCAAATGTGTATGCATAGAATGCCCTGAGATTTGGCCTCGTTTACTTAAAATATTTAATGTCTAAGCCCATCATCATACTTAACTTGAAAAGGTACAGAGACAAATATGACCGAACGTCGTAATCGTATTTGACGCATAAGATTTTTTTTGCATAGGGCCAATAATGAATCACAACAAAGCAACCCATCTTGCAGGCCGGATTACAAGGGCTTCGGCTTCCTTACCAAGTGCGTGTCTCTCGTTTGTTCATTATAACCTAGTGAAGGAAGAGTTTTATGTTTGCACATGCATTTTGCATAGCTTGTGAAGCAAGAGCAAGACTGAAATGAGACAGCGAACAGAATCTTCCCAGTCTAGTGAAAAGGCAATATTGCAAAGTAGCATATGCTGTGAACTGGCATCGTCACGTCATTATGCATGCCAACTTCATTCAATTTCTCTTGCACACATAAGCATTCAAGACGAGTCATAGATTCATTCATTCGACTCATTCGTTCACTAAAATAAATACTATGTACAATCTTTATCTGCGATAACGTGTAAACCAGCTTAACAGCGTTAGTGTTCTTAGGACTACGTATGAGGAAAGAGTTGAGAAGTTCTTATAAGTAACATTTCTATAATATCCCTTTTCACCCACATCCACAAGATGACCGAATGTCTACCTTTGTAAAAGTATGTATTGTAATATAATGTGAGTGCTTTGCAGTGTGTGTACCATAACTCCTTATTTACTCCTTCTTGGACTTTTTCGAAAAGTAGGCTTTGTAAAAGTAGTTGGAGAAGAGAATGAGATATGAGAAGTAAATGGTGAAGTGAATCTTGATTCCTTCATTGCTCCGGGCACATGGCTCTCCTATACCTGAGAAGAATATAAGGTGGACCACAATGAGTGACAATCATTTTATCATAATATCCTATGCTGAACGTTACTACTATGCGTGCATAATGAGCAGAAACGCGAATTGAGCATAACTGTTCTTTTGCATTTTTGCAGGAATGCATCTTGACAATATTGTCAAATGAATGATTGATTTGTGGCTATTTATTGACTTGACTTACTTTTCATGTAGATTGAGTAGATGTTTAGAAAGACTGCGAGGGCCATTTGACTTAGTTGGATTGTGGTGAGGGCCATTGAAATCTTCCGAGGGACGCGGATCTGCATTGCCTGTAGCATATAAAAGGTAAAGTTTGAATGCGGAACGACTGCAGTTCAAAAATAACTTTCCAAGTGGAATATAACCGTTGGCTTACCTTCAGGGCATAGTATGAGTACATCAGGGAATGAACTCCGAGATTGACAATTCCAAACCTAAAGAATGAACAATAGCGTATATATAGTTATTCACAGTCAGTATGCATAGACAATTCGAAGCGAAATCCAACCAAATCGCGTAACTTCTATCGATCAGTTCAGTGTACAATAACTTACCATCTGGCAACTGGGTCAAAATGGAAGGAGGTTATCCAGACCGCATTCAACACGGTGATATGGTGCCACCTGAAATGACAATTCTTTAGCATGAAACGTTTGAAATTTTGGTCAGAGACTAGAACATGCATAATTTCTCGGATAAAACCTACCAGTGGAGGAAAATGAGGGGTCGCTTTCTCAATACAATGAATATGGTATCCCCCAATTCAACAATTTTTGATAGCATGTATAACCATCCCCAAAACGCTGATGACTCGTTGAAATTTTCCCTGCAATGCGGAATTCAGTCATTTGTCACAGATTTTGCAGGAAAGGAAAGGGCACTTTTAAACTGTGAAAGGAAGGCTGTACTTGATTGTTTTTTTTACATACCTGACACAGACAGAGCGATGAAATCCGCTTGGCTTGCTAAGAATCTGAATCAGTTCGGGTACTGTTCGCATAAACGCACATGTAGAAAAAATGGCTAAACCTATGTTCCAGACTGTTAACAACCCTCGAAGCTTAAATGGAGGGCGGTTCTTCATCCACATTTGGCCAGAGAAGATTAAACATAGGTAAATTGCTGATGACCAGATACATATCGTCCAGTATCTTAAACACCACTCGATGCGTTCTTTCAAGTCGCATTTTTCAAAGGCAAATTGGGTAATTGTTGGAGGCACAGTGTAATTCCAGACGAGGTATTTTTCATAGCTATGCTCTCCATAAAACGTGTCTTGCACTTGCTCCAAAACCTTTTCCACGCCGAGCGCCACAAAAGCAGACATTTTGCTGGCAGTCCCAACTTCGGACAGAAATTTCGAACAAACCAAACTGAGAAAACTAGTTGTAGCCTCTTGTTCTCAAAAACTTTGTCGTAGGAGTCGCAAAGCGTTACAACAGACCAGAATTTCAACACTGACAACGGGAGCCAACTAAACTATCCTGTTTTCTGGTGAGAAGTGTAGATTCACGCTCACTCTGTGTGGGGAGAAATGGGTTGTCCACTTTACCCACTGCAAAGTTGAAAATCCTTAACAAAAAATGTCAAAAAACCGTAGTAATCCTGTTCTGTATTGTCTCCTTCTTCCAGACGGTGTCCCACTACAAGGTGTTCCTTAAAGGGTGCACTGCACTCTGTGTATTATAAATAGACTAGAAGAATGTATAACGATTCAAAAAATGGTCCGCAGAGTATGCACCTTTTGTTTAAGAGGGAGCGTTAATCCTGTAAAGAAGGGATCCTTTTCCCGACCTCGACCATTTTCTAGTGGCTGCGTCGGAGTTAGAAAGTAATCATAGCATACCCCACCAGCACTACTTGTACACACATATATCACCACTAGACGTTATCGTCTTAGATGAAGTATGTAATGCCTAAAAATGTAGACCTTTGAGGAAGTATCTTGTGCACGTAAATTTTTCCTTCCTTCGCCAGACTCGACAGAGAGAAACGACATGTACAAGAGACACTTTTCAAATTTGTAAAATATTATTATGGACTGGGAGACGGAATCTTCATCACAAAAATATCCTTTGATGTTCAGTCAGTCAACCCGAAAGAATACAATGGATAGGTACAATATAGGCATATATATTGTCACAGTTTTTGTAGTCTATACACAATCTAAGCACAGTTAAAATATTTGTCGCGCAGTGTGTATGATAAAATTTTAAGCAATAATTAAACGCTATGTTTTTACCATGATAATGTAGCAAGGCTTTCGCTGTTGCGGTCGAACTTGTTCTCTACGGTGCACTAAAACTAGTGATTTCTACGATGTGGACGGACTCTTTGTTAGCCAATACCTGAAAAATCTTTTTAGTCAATTGTACGGCAATATTAATACATAAAGTGACTTTACAACATTACAACTGATTCCACATCCCAGACCACTTTGCTTTTGCTTCTGCTCAGGGCTTCGCATTCACAACGGTAGTGACCGTCTTTAAAAGTTGAGAGAATGGAATGTATGTCGCCAGTACTAAATATCAGTCACTCAGAAAGAAAGTTTTTCCTTGGTGCAGCTTAAAGAAGCTAGGCTAAGTGAACCAACAATCTTTATAAGTACGTGCTGGTTTGTTCATATTACTGCAGAATTTTACCCTGCCTGCCTGTAACCATCATCGTATTCGAAGACAAAATTTATTTTAATAAAACGATAAACTCATCGTCAGAGGTATACCCACCTTGCATCATCTTATCATTTGGTACCTTCCTGATGTACACTAACCTCCGTAACGATTTGATTCCTGTTGTCCTCTACATAGTGTGCGTAATAAAGGAACCATTAAACTAAAGTACTTTTATTTCATTCAAGTTTTTCCTCTGACTATACGCTATACGAACATTGCTCACGCTTTTGATATGACGGATAATATGTTCGTGTATACGGAGTCATCATTTTGTGCAGTCTGAGAAAGAGACGCACGGCACACCAAATATCAACTCACTTGAAATATTTGGGCAGTGCACTGGCTTTCATTAGTATAACACGAAGATGAAGAAATTAAATGAAAATATGATGATGATGATGATGATGATGATACGATCGCCACATAGTCCGTCAGTCAGTCGAGTAACAAGGTATATCTAAATCTCGGGCCACATCTTCCTCGCTCATTTCCCTGTGCATGAAAAAATAACCTGCATGTGCATGAACTCATAAGAAAGTACATGCAGTCATGCAATTCATCAGTTCGTCCAACCGAATTTTACAGATGTAAGCAAAGCAAAGCTGTACTCACAGGAGTAACAGTCAACCAGCGTGACATTCATATATTCCTCAGTTGTTGTTCACTTTATACCTTTCATCACAATTCACAACTATATTATTGTTTTAAACATGCATGCGTTACTTTACAATCGCTGGCACGTAGGTAGGTAGTGCACAGCAGATCTGCAAGCATATGTCATGTAGAATTGGCAGTGGTAATGAACTTCATTGCAACAGAACAGTGAAGATATATCCAATGAGATTAATATTTCGAATGGATACGATGAACACAGGGGAAATCATATCGCTGCTTAGGCAAGCTGAAAAAAAATTTAATGCAGAATGTGGGCATGTCGCTGATGTGTGTGGTGTGCTACATTTGAAGTGCACAACTGCTCAAAAAGAATGTTATGCATTTTAATGTGTTTAGCGCCAGTAAGATCCTTGTTTGTTGAAATTATTCAGTCGAAGACAATTTTCGTGGTAAAATTACAAGAAATGTGCTCCATATTACGACTCTGCTCACATTCTTTTACGTGTGCGCTTCGCAAAATTAGGAATCAGGCTGGGCACAGCAGCACAGGTAGCATTTGCTAAATTGGTTTCTCTGAATTCGCTTGGATGGGTTTGTGAGCAAGAGGAGTTAACTTCAATTGCTTCATTTTTTCTCATGCTTGTCAACAAATTTAAAATTAAGGTAGACCACGAGCGGATGCGAGGAATATTGTAAATTTAGAAAATTAAGATGGTGGGCATGCATGCTCATGTTTTGGTTTAATAGTTGTTGCACGTACATTAGTAGGGTGATATTATCACGTACCAAATGAAGGGCACCACTTTATATTACAATTTTTGTGAATTGTCACCGTCAGACACGGGAAGTGCACAGTTAACTACCAGAAAATCACCGTAATGAGGACCTGTCAACGTAATTTGCGATTTGTAGGACAACTCACTGGCGCTTTACAGTTGAAACTGAACTTGTTTCAAAATCCTTTTTTTGTTTCATTTTTTGTTAGATCTGTAAAATATTACTCGGTTTAGCAAAATCTTACAACGACAATGTGTACAGATTTGTGCTGGGAAGAGTAGGAAGGGATAGTGACATATGCACAAATACTACTTCGATAAGATTAATCTTAATCATTCATTCGTAAATTGTGGTGAAATGAGTGGAATGCGGTAGAAAACAAAATCTTAAAAAAATCTAAACAAATTCCGCTTTGCACAGACTCCCTATGAATCATATCTGACTGAATTTTCGTATGACCTTATTCTTTTTTGCGATTTCATGACAAGAGCACAATAGACCTAGACTACTAGACTGTCTTGAGAAAAGGGCTGTCATATGAAGCACGGAGATGGGTGGGATAGGACAGGGAAATTGTCATAATTAATTTGGCATTGTGAAGACATGCATGAGAGACAAATTATGCACAGCAAATGCAGTTTCTTATAACGGTAAATTCACTACCTCTGATTAATATTCTTATCCTAGTATAAATGTGACTTGCAGAATATGAAACACATTATTGGTGAATTTAAGAAAAATTTGTTGACTGAATATTTTTGTAATCCTTCATAGAGTACATGCGTAAATCATACATACCTTTAATGTGTATACACACCACTTTTCTGTGGTGTAAAAATTATATGTATTAAAAAGTAAAAATAATTGAAATGTTTAATACGTTTGCCATAATATTAAATTGTGATATCTCTAATTGTAAGAACTATTAGTCTATTAGTAGGATTTTTAGATTGACAACTTGCTGTGAACATGATAACATTTATAACATGATAAGTATACATTACATACTAATTGGAAGCATATTTATGTACATCAATTGTTTAGTAGTTTAATCTCCTTTTCCCCTCGGCTTTTTCTTAACGATATAAGTTCTGTAAAAATAGTTGGCGAAGAGGATTAGGTACGACCCATACATGGTGAGGTGAAGATTAATTCCTTCTTCACTCCGTGCACAAGGTTCACCTTTGTCTGCATATTAAAATTCAACGACAGACAGGTGCATATCACATAGGTATATATACAAACGTTATTACAGGGAAATGCCTATATCAAAGAGGTTATAAGCTTACTTTTCGTATATATTGCATATAAGTTTACGCCGATTCCGATGACCATTTGACTCATTTGAATTGTTGTAATGCACATGGATATACTTCGTGGAATAGGGACATTTATAGCCTTGACAAGAAACAAAATAATATCAACGGTTTTGGTGGCGGATACTTTGCATGAAAAATTTATACCTTACTAGCAGAGTAAACATTTCTGATTGTGAGTAAAAAAAAGGCCGACAAACTATTGAAAGAAAGAAGAGCAGGTTGTTCGTCCATTTAGAATAATAATAATACACATACGCGTGTAAAAATCAATCGATGGACTGGCCAATCAGCATGACTGACTAGGTATATATTTTCCATGGCATATATTACCAGATAATGATATGTAAATACGAAGCTTCAACATGAACAACACTTGGGACGGAAGACGGCATAAAATAATTAAAGCACTTACACCTTACACGGCGGCACATACCTTAAGAGCGTAGTAGGTGTACATTAGCGAATGGACAAACATATTGACCACACCGAACCAGCGAAGAATCGGCTCATAATGAGAATACGAAGCCCAGCAAAAGACTAACACCGTAATGTGATGGTACCTGTTGACGAACTCAAGCGGTCAGTAAACTCAGCTATTGTATTTTTGAAGGGACATGGACAAGTAAAAGATGAACTGCATATTGTTAATGAAAACTTACCAGTGGAGAAAATGGAGAGGTCTTTTTCGAAGGACAATGAACGCGGTGTCACCCAGTTCAAAAAGCTTCGACCATGTAAACAACCATGCCTGTAGGAAACAAAATGTGGAAATTTTTTTCGGCAACAATGAAATAATAATAATAATAACAGACTACCGTGTATTTGAGGATTTAAATTTTAAAGCACGAAGCACGTACCCAAAATATGGAAGACTCGTTGAGCGTATCACGAACGCAAATTGAACGATGTAGCCCATTTGGTCCGGTGAGCACTTGGTACAACTCGGGAAAAGTACGAAGAAAGCCGCACGTAGAAAACATGGCTAACAGTAGATTCCAAAATGCCATTGCGGATTTCAAATTGAAGGGCTGTCGACTTTTCATGACTTTCTGTCCCCCAAAGATCAGCAAAAGGTATATTCCCGTCATGGCTAGACTCAGAGGCCAATTTTTCGCCATCCACTTTCTCCATTTTGGAGCGTTCCAACGCTCAAAATCAAAGGGAGCTATTGTTGGAGGATCTGAGTATGGCCACGGTTCCAATTTTGGTTGCGTTGCTGTCAGCAAGTCCATTTTTACAGGAGTCTCGTCTGGCGTCGTCCCTTGCTTGATGAAATTTTCACTTGCTAATTATCTCCCAACATGCAAAATTATCTTGTGTTGAGTACACACGAACACGCTGCGACGACTCTTCTTCTTGCGTTACAAATACTGGAACGCAGACATGGACGCAGAAATACGGGTTTTCGTCGTGAGTCGAGTGCAGATTCTACGACATATTATGTTCATGTGGCACTTTGAGTGAGAAAAAATATGTACATATATGTCGATGTTATGTACCTTTGTCAATATTTTATTGGACGTGTCCACTGGTCTTCTCTATTTATTCAAGTATTTTGGAAACCGTAAACCCCTCGCTCGAACGAGTGTGAAAAATGTTATTGACAAAGTGACAACATTTACAACAAGTAGTAGAAAGGGTACAACAAAAACCAACTGACTGAGGAGAACTTGTTTCTATAGGTGAAACAGGTTGACGCGGAGCTTTGACACAGGTAATAATATTGCCAATTTTTGTATCATCCTTCCTTCGCCCCTTCCATTTCCGTCTTCTTCACAATTGATGTACAACGCAGTATTTCCAGCAAGCGTTTAAAAATGAATATTATCTAAAGCCAGTCGGCCATTAAGTTTGGGTACGCGGATGAATGGTTATGGTAAACAGATGAATGATTCATTTAAAACGAAAGATACTTCTTGAAACATTGATATACATTGTATATTAGAATGCTTGGCGAATCAAGCCAAGTTGAATTTCCGCAAAGGGGCATAAAAATTGACACAAAACACAACGAGCTTGACTATAAGCTGTAATATTTTGGTGTTGAGTGCATTGGTGAAAGTGCTACTATTCCACATGATGATACCCTGGTAAGCATTTTCATATTATTGCACCGAGTGAGTGAAGAAGAGATTCGGTCGATAATTTTATCCAGGTTTGTTCAGCTGACTCGATCATACTTTGCGATATATACAGGCATGGGTATTACATATACATATACTCACAATCGGTATACATATACATTCAACATTCATACATGAATATATCAACATGGATGGAGCATAGGCTACGCTACAAACTTGTTAAATTGGAGTCCCGTCCCGACCCGGGGTTTCAAGTATATACTAAACGACAACATCATGTTCATCACTAAAAGTCTAAAAAAATAAGAAGTGTCACACGGAGTATCTATAAAGCCTGGGACCCGCAAATTGGCCTATGATGAGAGAAAGACAACCCGCAACCCGCCCATTCTTTCCCTTGGTTCTTTCCCTTTATTTCCAGCATGATTTTCATGCATCATGCATACATCTCTATTTAAATAATCGACGCGGACGCTTTGTTGGTTTGATGAATTGCATGATGGTTATCACCGACCAGAGACAAGAGAAGCAACCGCTAATGAAAGTTAGCAAGATTTCAAGCTGATAATATGAACTTTAGGCGGTTACTCGGATAACGAGTTATGCGTCGCGTCGTGGTGTCACGATACATATTATTTGCTACATGACTCACAAAAGGAATATTGCGTTTTCCATTGCAATTTTTTACGCCATTTAAACGTACATCGGAACAAATAAATGCAGTTAATATTCAAGGTCAGGGAGGTTTCACTATGAAAGGCGCTAACCCAGATATGACGTTCCGCAACCCTCCGTAGTTAATAATTTACACCATTGTGTATTGTGTAGCTGCCAGGCTAGATAGTAAAATATTATGACTATTCGAATACATGCTAAACATGGATATTCCTGAAGGTAACGGTAAAGGTTATATAAATTACGTATGAATGAGCGTTATGGGATTTGTGTGTTACTGGAGCTCATTTTATCATATAAGAGAAATTGCTTTTTGTATTGGGGTTGATGTGGTTGGTAGCTGGTAGTCCTACCTCATATTTTAATATTATTTTCCTGTCCACCCTTTCATCAGTTGAAAGTACATTAACATAACAACAACTGCGTGATGCGTGCTTCAAGCAGATCGTTGGGGGAATGGTGGGATTTACGACTATGCAGAATTTCCATCTCTATCTTGGAGGCTTGTTTTACGATGAAGTAATATACCCATTCAATAAATTAATGACAACAATAACAATCATAAAACTTGGTATAAAACTACCTTAACTGTAGATCTCGATTGCAATGTTACGTTACGAGTATGGAAATGGAATAACATAATACGCAACGTTTGTTTGAAGTGTGAATCTGAATTATTACGAGAACCTACTGCGGGCATGACTGCATTTCATCATAACTGTATCAGGAGTTTCTAATTCATGATGTCACCTATAAATTGAATTTTCAAACATTGTTTAGATCAAATTAATATGGTCTTTCACTATTATCTGCTAATTCAAATGGAGAAATTGAAAAAGTTTCAAATCATGAAAATGTCCAGGAACAATAATTATGTCTATCGTGCAATCAATCGGACGCTATTTCAGTGTACACACATACATACACGACCAAGTGGCCCTTCCTTCGATGTAAACCTGATGAGATGTGGTGATAGACGGATTGATGAAAAAAATTAATAGTGGAATCCTTAGTTTGGGTACACACCGATGTATTTGCTAGCTAGACTCTTTCACTTCACCTCACTAGCGACCAGTGGGTGGGTGTACAAATAATCCTCTTATTCTGTGATAATGTTCTGTTTGCAAAATAGCCCCACCACTCCGGCTTTCCTTTCCCGATTTCGTATTATAGATAAGCGCCTGCCTGAGAAGTGGCCGTCGTTATTTTGCTTTCTTTCTTGCATCAATATATGTACATCTATAACTTCCCTCCAACAAATGTGGTGTTTCTCATTGAAAGGGAACAAAACAACATTTCTATACACATCCCACACACGGGAAGAAGAAGAGGGTATGAAAACAGATAGTTGACAGGGGGAAAATAAAAAATGGGTACTTTATATATGTTACGTAGATAGGAAGTGAATTTAAGACGTGTCAGTGATGACGGGGTGGAGGCGATTGCATGTGTCTTTTCCTGAAGTGACAGACAACAAGAAGCAGTAGCAGTTTGCACTATGCTATTCGCACAACACTTGTACTACGGACATTACTTTACTGACAAGAAATATTGGATTGCGTGTTTTCCTCTTGAAAGGATTGTCAGTGTGGTTCCAGAGTTTCAAAGCGATAGCCACGCTGATATACCTTCAGACTTTTCTATAGAGAAATGTTGTTCTTTATTCTGGAGACACCTCTTCTAAGTTTTTGCATTGTCCAGTGGGAAAGCTATCATTAAAATTTTCCATGTAGTTCCTCTACTTCGTGTTCACAAAGGGGCGTCAATATGAAATATGACAACACCAAGATTGCAAATAGTTTACAACCGGGTGAAGTGACAATTGACAATTATAGAAATTCCGAATTTATGGGGATACCCAGAATGTGATTTGTGGGGGCTATTGTGTCAACTACAAACTACTGCAATGGATTCGATTCGTATGTGAAATTAGTTTGGTGGAAAGTTGTGTTGTGAACGATATGTAATGAACATATCGATCGATCTAGTAACTGTAATCACATAATTAACTATGAAATTATAGGGATTAACAGAAATTGTACATGTGAAGTTGACTTGAGATTTAAAGCGGCGCTGTATAGGAAACACTGGTAATTGGTGTATAACTCGTTTTCATTAAGCAAATTAGAGAAGACTATATACCCTATATGGTCTCATTGAATTGGGTTCGTGTAGAAGTTGCATAATGTGCCTGCAAAGAAATCATACAGCTCTGTGAGCAAGTGAGCATAATATTTTACAAACCTCAACTCGCACTCACAATTAGTGAAACTCATAACAAGATCCGCAAATAACGATGCTGATTTCGTCCCTGGCTACACACTCGGCTCAACAATTGCTCACGAAATGTGATGTTCAATAGTAAAGAATGGGATGCAAGCAAAGCAGTAACCCTGTAGCAATTCCTAACATGCCTTCCTTTACAGAGAAATGGGCAACAAGAAATGGAGCGATGAGACCGGTAAGCAGAGCAGAATCAACCTTTTTACGGTACTTGCCGTGTGCAGTGGTATTAGTCTTCGGCAAGCGCCACTGTCGTAGGTGTAACGAAGACCGAGTGTTAGGGTTAATTAATCTTACCTTTCGGTCATGCAGTTTTAAGGGTATGACACGAGCACGCTCACGAAGTTAAATGTCTTGCTTGTAGGAATTGCCTCCTGGCCCGAGGAATGTACACTTTGAAAATGATATGATATAGGATACATGAAGCTGTATGCACATTGCATGGTGGCGCATCAAATTATGAAGCCATATCAAACATTGTTAAATTATTTATACGTCTTATCACTGCTTATCTAGATTTTACTAATTGTGAATATAAATAGACTGATTCTTGATCATTCACGAACTTCACAAATTACTTCTGTCATATCGCAAATCTTTAACCTTTTGAAAAATTTTGGATGCATAACATAGTGTATAATATGGTCTGATTAGCCTAACAAGTGCAAAAAGGACGCACAAAAGATGAACTTCCTCTTTGGCTGGTCGTGGTCATACATCGCAAAGCATAAACAAGCTAAACAAACCTAATTGTACTAATGTTGGTATACGTATAGTTTATGCTGTAAAAACGTATACGGGTATACAACTTCTTCCTCTTTGGCTGGTCGTGGTCATACATCGCAAAGCATAAACAAGCTAAACAAACCTAATTGTACTAATGTTGGTATACGTATAGTTTATGCTGTAAAAACGTATACAGGTATACAACTCTAAATAATAAGGTCAAGACACGCTATAACTATACGTACTTTTGGCACGCAACGAAACCAAATTGAAAAGTAATGGAGAATTAATTGTGTCTCGACACCTATTTATTTACTTACCACAGTCACTTATTTTCTCTTTGAAGGATATACTCTGTAAACCTTTGAAAGAAAATGACAAGTAACGGTCGGTCGGCTTTTAAAAGTTTTAATCAAGTCTACCTAAATCTGATTAAGCATCCAGATGAAATGTATTGCAAATTGCAAATTATAGACACAAGTGCTCTATTTTTACCTCATCCTCGCCATATATGGTTGGATAAATGCCAGATACAAAGTTGAATAGCACAACAGGTCTTCCCATTCGGTTATAAGGCACTTTTCAATGTTTACACAAACAGCATGACTTGAGTCCATCAGCCTTGATTAAATTTGTGACGGGGGGACGCGACGGTAGCCAATACGCATTAGTTCACACGTTTCATTTTCCATTTTCATGTCCATAATAATAGTCAGCACACTCTTGCTCTCACGCTGTCAGGAAGTTGTGAACAAGAGTGCTACATTCCGGTCATGTCTGCTTAATGCTCCTCTTACTTTCACATTCTTCAATTCGCCTCTGGAGGAAATCTACTTGATTTTTTAGATTTTCTCTATTGTAGTCCTACATAATGACAATATTTCCTGTAGGGAGAAATCGATCAGCCACCTCCGGAATTCCGGGAGGACCTCCTCAAACCGTACCAGGACGTACTAGACGGACATGTAAGTTTATACGCTGCGCTGCGTTAACAATTGTATTCTAAAGTAGCAGCAAGTTTTTACATGAGCAGATGAGAGTGCTATTGTGTTATTATTTAAGTTACTACGAAAGGGATTATTGATTGAAATTTGTTTTCGAACCAAGTTCTCATTCCTAAGTTTGATACACGTAATTCCTTTGTATTCCATTTATGCCTCCTCGTAATGGAATTTTTTTTTGTTTCACTGGCCAAGCCGTTTATGGGACATGACTACTCCTGCTTCTTCTTCGCTCATGTACTTCCACTCCGTATTATCTTACCGTAGTTCCGGCACGGAGGATCAGGTAATAGGACTACTAGGACAGTTAATAGACAACCACTTGACATTAAAGGAAAATTCATAAGTTTTTAACGCGTTTTGATATCAGCTCAGCTCCATTTCGTAATGACATACGTATCGGTCCGAGCTCAGAAAATTGCTAGGAATGCAATTGATTCCGCAAAGAAAGCGCAGCATCTAATTAACAAGTTAAAACTTTCGGAAAAGCGGCAATACAATCGATTTACTTATTTAGTGTTAGTTTAGCGTAATGTTAAAAGGCACCTTGAGAATTTTTTTCGCTTACTACTGCTCAATAATACAATATGGAATAGAGTCAAGTGGAAACTCGGACACTGCAGTCTTTTCTATCATTCTCAGAAAGGCGGTTGCTCCTTTTCCTTTCTGATTTGCTCAGTCTTATTATTATTACTACTTTTCATTTCACACACGTAGACCCCATTCACCGTACAACAAGGACAAGACTAAAATTACAAAGGTAGTCATTTTGACAAATATTTACCCCTCGTGGAGTTCCGTTTCCTTCACCATTGCAATTGCTTTCCCCCAAAGTAATTACTTTATAGTGTGTGGTAGTAGTGCAGTGACACATTTTTTGGGGAGAAATACATCCCTTCCCAACGTTAATACATTGCTTTATATTGTTACTTTTTCATTAAAGTTACCAAACATGACAAAGTCTGGAGTAGCGGCTGACTCCAAGACGCTAGACGGTCTCCTTCTAGAATACAAAGAGTGTGAGGAGCGAATACGTACTCGGGAGAAGGAGGACCCACTTATTTTGTTCTATGTAAAACAATCCCGACTGAAAAGCATTGAGGAAACTATCAAAAGGCATTCGGAGGCGACTCAAACCTTGAAGAAGCGAGTCACGGGGGAACTTGAGGAAGCATCCAAAAATGGCTCTGGCCTAATGGCGACTCGAACACTTCGGAGTGCTTTGACGCAAGCTGGCGAATCGACAAAGTTATCGAAGGCGGAACAAGAAATAATTGCCAAGAAAAATCAGCTAGTAAGGATATAATATTAAAAGCAGTACTTCTTCGGCGGGCAAATTTTTCCAAGTTCATTTATTTGACGCACCGATGCGGTGATAATAACCTTCATTTATTTGATATTTGAAGGAAATCGCAACTACAGAGTTGGAAATGCTCTTCCAGGAACAAGCGCTGTTAGAAAGTGACATACATGAATTAAAAACGGTTTGCGCAAACTTGACAAAGGACTACAAACGCCAGGAGGATATAGCGAGTAAGGCCGTCATCATAAGAATCTAGAATAGAATGCTATTAGCAATCGGTTTGCTGGCCTTCTATTTCTTTCATAGACACTTTGTAAATCATAGCATGCATTATTACCTAACCTACATTTTTTCTGGGAAAAATTTAGGACAGCTATCTGTGAATTCACCAGGACGGGGCGAAGCCGAATTACTTGACGAGCTGGCAAGTATTGAAACGAGAAGAATAAAAATTTCAGAAGTGTATGAAAGGTGGAAGGAGGCTCGTGTGCAGGTCGCTGACTCGTGCCGACAATTTTCTTCTGCTCTGCAGAAATGGCGTGAAATGAAGGATGATAGGTAATCAATATATTATAATGAAAGACGATACTTATCTATGTTCATATGGCGTGTAAATGGTGTTGATATTCATAGAAAGTTAGACGCGTTTCTCCAGTGAATTAGGTATTTTGGAGGTGTGGTGTGTGGTTCCGGGGTAGTTGCAGACAATCGCCAAGAAATATATATTAGGAAAAGTGGATTGCTCCTTCCTTTTGGATTGGAGACCTAATTCAGAATAAATATTATGCTCATTTAATTAAAAGCCTGTTTATTATCCTAAATTTCTTTCAGTGTAGACAATCAATATAAAATTACAGAGGAAGTCCGCGACGAGTTAATTACAGCTCTGCAGCTTTTATCCAATGCAAAATTTTACATTCAACATGAGATGCCTTATTGTACAAAGGAAGAAGTATCTATTTTGAATAAGGTAATAATGTGATATACCTTCCAGTCCAGCAAGCGCATGCATGCCCTATCTTACTGTTATTAAATTTTTATCGCTCAACGACAGTCAAATTGGTCCATCCCAATTCTTGACTTGATAATTATGTGCTTTCATTCATTATATTATTGCAAGGCACTTACCTACATTTTTGTGGATATGAGAACGCCGGACAGAAGACTTCATGCGGACAGCTGCTATGCAGCATTTCACAATCGAGCGGTGGCCTTGTTCGCCTGGATTGATACGGTATGTGTATGCCAAAAAACACGGCAGTTTATGTGTTTATTTATGCCATTTGTTAGGATGCAGGATGCATGGTATTCCGTCGCGCTTTCGGAAGTTACCTTCTGATTTGGAAAAAAATACATGATGGTATCTCTTGATGTAGACACTTAAGGCAATCATACAACCTGTCGTTAAACAAACTGCAGAGGATTTAAAAGGTGTGATGGAAGAACTTCAGGAATTAAGGTTTCAAAATATCAAACACCAGGTACCAAAATAGCTGCGACGAATGTAGAGTTTGACGGGGTAATCATGTCATCGGGACACTTGACAATTTCATTGCTGCAAATTTCAGTTTCCTAACGTGACATGGCAGCATGCGACGCCTGAGCTACCACCACCTCCTATCCCGAAGGAACGCTCTCGTTCTATCTCACCCGGAGAAACCTTGTCAGACACAATGTCGTTTGAACTTTTGGAGCAATTGGATCTCAGTCAATTGGCACCTTTGCCACGTACGGTCGACATATTTGGGAAGCCAACGGACGAGTTGGTTGAAAGTTACAAATCAACTTTGAGGGAGTCCCTGGCAGAAGAAGAAGATGTCAAACTTTATCTTGAAATAAATCCCAATGGTGTCGACAAGAAATCAAAGGATTCTCTAACAGAAAAGGATGTCGAGAAAAGTGACACTGTTGGGCTAGCTTGAGCAAATTAACTCACTGGAACACTGTCGTGGCGAAACCCGGCAGTGCAAATACTTACATTCTAGCAGGTACTTCAGGGTTATCAGGTTATTAATAATATATTGCGTTTCAACAGTGACATATTTTAATAAATATATATATATACAATAAATATATTTCTCAGCTAACAAAGCTATGAACTATCACACATTCATCAAATCATGTCTAAAGAGTAACAATAAAATCACAAGTAGTAATTTCAGTTTAAAAAGCCATCATAAGCGTAACTGAAGGCAAATAGCACCAGAATATTCACTATGTATGCCTGCATGTGCTATCTGAACTAATCTCGGGCAACAAAATAGTATTATCGCGCTTACAAGAGGAGCCAACAAATGGGATGAACAAGGATGCGTCTCGAAATCGTACTTTATTAAACTAGTGTGCAAAGCATGCTCAGCTTCAGTTTGAAAACATTATAATCTGACAACATTTTTTAATAAATATATATATATACAATAAATATATTTCTCAGCTAACAAAGCTATGAACTATCACACATTCATCAAATCATGTCTAAAGAGTAACAATAAATTCACAAGTAGTAATTTCAGTTTAAAAAGTCAGCATAAGCGTAACTGAAGGCAAATAGCACCTGCATATTCACTATGTATGCCTGCATGTGGTATCTGAACTAATCTCGGGCAGCAAAATAGTATTGTCGCGCTTACAAGAGCAGCCAACAAATGGGATGAACAAGGATGCGTCTCGAAATCGTACTTTATTAAACTAGTGTGCAAAGCATGCTCAGCTTCAGTTTGAAAACATTATAATCTGACAACATATCTGTACAATATGCAAGTACAGTCTTATGTATGACCTGCGGGTTGTGAGCAACGCCATTCAAGCACGACTCTCTGGACTCGGAATTTTAAAATTACAATCATCTCCCAACTAATGCGTTACAAAAAAATGAGCTTCTTAATGTAAGCTATTAAGCACAACAACGCATATTTGCATCAAATTGTACATATCGAGACTTTATAATATGAGCAATATGACAAAGATTTTAAATTAAATAGCAGCTTTGCTGTTGCACTTTTCAGACTTCTTTAGTTAAGTCCATTGGTTCCAGTGACCATGTTCCTTCCCCAGAGAAACGGAGCACATGGGTGTGGTGCTTAAAGAGCGTGGGGCGGTGAGTTATCGTCAACAAAGTTATACCCTCTTTCGTTATCCTAATATTAAACGTCAAAACGTCATTTTTTAAATATTAACTTCACCCTAAAACATTTAATATTGTCAGTCAGACTGCCTTACATGCTGTACATGCTGTCTTCAACATCAATGCTCACTGCAGATGTGCACTCATCCAGTAGAGCAAAGCTTGGCCTAGAATTATTAAAAATATTGATGCTATACTGAGTGCTGATGCCTTCGTTAAGTATTTTGTGTTTTGAATTAAGTGTATCCAGGTTTACTTATGGTAAAATAGTCTTGCCACCCCGATCCTCTGCTTTTCTCCCCCTGACAGAACATCTTGCCAATCTCGAACTGAATTCCAGCCACCTTCCCTTGACACAATATGGTTTAATTTCACTTTCTCAAGTATTATGGTCAAGTCTGCTTCGGAGATACCTTTTCTTCTCATGTCTTCTCGAGTATCTGGATAAATGACTTGCTCTCGTAGATTTCCTAACGACATGTAAGGCCTACCGAAGGGGAAACAAAAGTACATTAACGCAAAAGGGAAGGAATGCAAAAAATAAACGATTTTGGGTTCCATCCATGTATGTATACCTTTGAGGAATATAGAACAATCGGTTCACAGGTGGTCTGCTAAGATACTCTCCGTACACAGGCCATAAACCGGATAGGATACGAAACAAGCTGGATTTCCCTGAACATACACAATTGATGGATTAACATTTTTAATTATGTTGTTCTTTCACAACGGTGAATATCTGTTGTCTAAATCAGATCTCCGTCATGTGCCATTACCACAGCCATTTGGTCCCGTAATCAGTAGATGCATTCCAGGTTTTATAACTAAATCCAGCTCTGGTACAATTATGTCTCCAGTGGGAGTGACAATTTTGATTTTTCGAAGTTCGATGACTGAATTATTGTTTTCTTCAATTGTACCTGCGTTATATTTTTTTAAAAAGTCATACCATTACTATTTGTTTACAACAACTCAGGCTTTCTATCGTTATCCCAATAACCTTACCCAAATTAATCTTCTCTCTAATACAAGATTCCCGCACATAAGTGCCACCAGAAACTTCTTGGAAGACCCTGAATAAATTAGCAACTCTTGAAGAATACCCTGCCAATTCCACAATCTCTTTATAACTAGTCATCAAACGCTCAACCGCATCTGCGCCCGAAACGAGCAAGTTCTTTGTCGTCATATAGTACTCAGTTCGGACAGCCTCCCCGCCTCCATTTTTAAGTCCCATTGCTGTAATACAAAGGAAACAATTCAAAATTAAATATAAATGTCGGTGAAACATTTTAAAGATTTGATATTATTAATTAAGCTATATGACGCAGGCCATACCCGTTAGAATTGGAATAGCTGTTACAACCATGCCAGATCCGGCCCAAACATACTTCATCAAGTACTGTTCGAAAAACACGTACCAGAGCTTGGCAAAGTAAATTTTTTTGCTTTGTCTAATTTCTTTTCGGAAGGCTTCCTCGAGGACCCGCTTTTCAACTTTGTCACCCCCGTAGAATGCAATCTCTTCGCTGTTAGTAACGATTCTTGAGTGGCAATGCCGTAGCTTTGCTTTAAGATCGGCCTCTTCCGCAACCAAAGCACCGAACTTTGGCGATAGTGCCTTCAAAATCTCTCCAGTGAGTCCAATCACTCCAAGGGTTATAACTGGACCGAAAAATGTATTTGAACCAATACTCCGGGCCCTTTGGAGAAGCGTCAACGATATAAGTAACGAGTCAAGAAGCGGCTTTGTAATATGCGAGTAAAGATGTGCTACAGAGGAGGTGAATTCTGTAATGTCTTCTGTAAGACTGTGATCCGGGTTTGGTATCCTCGTGTCCAAATTTCCAACTCTAAACAAGTTTGAGATGTTATTAGGTTGTTATCATCAGTTTGATGTTCATTTTACAGTGAGGCATATCACATAAATGTTTGCTATGCTTTACCTATAGTAGAGTTGATTGGCAAAATAGGCTTTGTAGGATTCTTTGACCAACTGGGATCTCAAGCTTAGTGCCAAATGTTTCTCGAGAAATCGAATGGACGAATTACATATACAAGCGGGCACAGCAATTAGCAACCATGTTCCGAGAAGTGAAAAGAATTTTGAAACGTTTCTGTAAAAAAAGACACATCGAGTCAGTTCAGTTAAACTTGTGCATACTTACTACTTACTCACCTATTTTTTTACTTTGATCAAATCTTACCTTTGTACTATTTCCTTAACTATTTTCCCTTCTAATTTTGCCACGTAAATTGATAAAAATGTGCGCATAAAAAGGGTTCCAGTGTGCATCAATAAGATAGCGACTTGCTTGGACCATACACTGGGAATCATAATTCTGAGGAGAAACTTCATTTGCTTTAGAAATTCCAAATTCAATGCTGGTCCTTTGCTTTTTGGCCGATATTTCCGTTTCTTCATTCTGTAGCATTCTCGGACTATCGCCAATATTGCAACAAGGCTTCCTAGGATTACGTATCTCTGAGAATGGCTCAATTTCATGAAGAAAAGAATCCATTGTGGAGGTACTCTTCCTGCAAGGGACTCGGCCAATTTTGACAAACTTGATGGCATGGTTGAATAGCGAATTTTATACCGATTTGAAATTCACTTCGACGTATTATTTAATATTTAAAACACTAACAAACTCTTCGTTTTACATGATCTAACGCAAATACGTACAGTACTGTAATGCATTTGTCCTCGCTTTAACAACATGATTACGATTATCTACCCTACCACAGTTATCGATTGATTGCGAGTAAGAAATGATGAGCAAGGTGGAGATAAGAACATGGCCATTGCAACAAAATACTGTTAGGTTGATATTGTGACTGGAACTGGAATCATTTTCAGACTCGTAATGTATATCTTGTCATATAAGTACTATAGTCATATATCTCAAAGTCGTACCCAAAACATACTTCCGACTATTCAATGAAGTCTTTCATGTTATTCACTTGACTTAAATTGAATGACTGTCCACCAATTCTTCATTCATAATATGCTCCATTTTACATTTGACTGTTCCATATTACATAGAGCAAAAAAGGCTTATATGCATTTCATTCGTTTGGTTATGTTCTCAAGCATAGACAACATGCGATGCTTGATGGTGGAGTTAACTGTACACTGTACAGTACTGGTGACTGGTAAATGAAATTTGACATAGATCTATAGATTCCAGTTTGCGTATCACTCTGGGTAGTTTCACAACAAAATTATTTTTATAAACATATCTGAAAATAAAACACAGGACATTTACATACAGGAAACACAACAATGCGTACAAATGTACCCACACCCACCCACACGATATGCACTGTACGGTAGTATATGCACGAAACCAGTTCACTTGTCATTCATAAAACATTCCACTTGAATCTCAATCTCGTGTTAATTTTCAGCGTTTTAAAGTTATGTGGTAGTCTGCACTTGAGTTATAATTTGCAATATATGAATATGAGAGATAATATAATAGAACGAAATGGTACTTATGTACGGTACGAGAACAATGCATCTTCTAATTGAATTTTAAAATGAACCACTTTCTAAAAAAAACTTTAACATTGTTGCTTTTCGGTCATTAATAAATCTGTAATTTGATCGGGAGTTAAACCGGTACTGGACGAAACGAATATTGTCTTCTGTTTTGATTTTCCACCCTGCAAATCGAAAGAGACAGCTTATTCTTTGCACTCTGTTTAATTGAAAATGCACCTTAATACTCAAAGGGGGCTCGTTGTGACCATTTCACTGTGTCATGACCATGTGAAAACAATTATAATTACAACATACGCTTGCATAATCCTGTATCTGATTGTGAGACCCTGATGCAAATACACTGTGAGCATTTCTTTGAATTACAATGAATGTAGTTTATCGACTGATTTACTTTCACATGCGAAATGAGTGAATAAAGGAGCAAGCAAAATTAATTTTCAAGTTGAAAATGTTAAGAATTTGTAAATGTCACATTTATATTACAGATTTGTCTTTAAAACAACGTGCATTTAGACTTCCTCCATGTGAAAAGTTACTGCTACTTTTCACACGATGCAAGCAGCTGCAAACATGATTTAACCTAGTTTACGCCATTAGTAATATATACCAAGTGAAAAACGTACCACAATCCTTTCCAAATGATATAACAGCAAGTTGTTGAATTTTACATACAAATGCGAATAAGCACACCAAAATCTGCGTAGTAAAATAAAGCAATAAGGAGAGCTAATTCTGGAAGATTATCATAAATAAAAGTACTCGATGCATTGCCAATATGCCAATTACATATTTCATTCACTTGGTAGTATATTAAAAGTTACTGCTACTTTTCACACGATGCAAGCAGCTGCAAACATGATTTAACCTAGTTTACGCCATTAGTAATATATACCAAGTGAAAAACGTACCACAATCCTTTCCAAATGTGCCACTATGATATAACAGCAAGTTGTTGAATTTTACATACAAATGCGAATAAGCACACCAAAATCTGCTTAGTAAAATAAAGCAATAAGGAGAGCTAATTCTGGAAGATTATCATAAATAAAAGTACTCGATGCATTGCCAATATGCCAATTACATATTTCATTCACTTGGTAGTATATAAACAAAACATTTATGTAATCAAAACTTTTGACGTACCTTTATCGATACATCTGTCTTTTTAACTTTGAGCAGGCTGGCGAAATACTTTACTAAAGCTGTATTAGCCTCTCCATCGACAGGAGGTGCGGAGATCTGTACTCCAATCGCAGTCTCCGAGATATCTGCAAAATATAGTTTGTTATTCCTTGCATTGTCAAATGCAGGAATTACTCAAATATCGCATATTAATTACGAATGTTTTACATACCTGTAATAGCATCAGTCTTGGCACCGGGCTTCACCTGAATGGCAATGGAAATTTCTCCATCTTTACCCACTCCGACGGGGGATTTCACAGTGTCACCGGATGCGTCCTAATAATTGATACATCATAATATTGT
>JAANSN010000426.1:0-60183 GCA_036850665.1 Dicranocentrus wangi | reverse complement strand
CTTGAAAAATATATATGTATACCTAGTCGTATATCCCATGTAACAAATTGTAATTCAAAGAGTGGTATTTAGCCCCGGAAAAAAGGGTTTTAGGCTGGAGCTTCTCTCTCTCTCCAGCAGCTGAAGAAAATATGTTTCGCTACATTGAACTAATCGGCAATTATATAACATACGGTTCTTAAAATTAACTTCGGGATGAGAGCATAAAACGGCAGAGAGTTGGGGAATGGGGATGAGGACGACGACGACGACGACGACCACGATCGAGCATGATGATGATGATGATGATATTGCTGTTGATGATAATGGCGATGGGAACAAACATGAGCTCTCTCGGCGGATATTTATCAGCTTTCCTCAACTCCAGCTCCAAAGTATTTTTTTTCGGTTTGGGGAGTTTTTAGGAGCGAGGAGCGGAGCACACTTTGTTTGGTGCTCCCGGAAAATAATGATGTTACTCTGGGAACCACAAAATTCCTCAAAACTTGGAGCTTCTAGCCGCGCCTTGGAGTTACTTTGTTTTGAAGGGGGCTGCACATTGTTTTCCGGAGATGATACATTGGTTATGGAGAGAGAGAGAGAGAGAGAGAGAGAGCTAATGTCTTGTTTATTTCCAACTCGAAACCAATTTCATTGTCATAATCCCAATTCCGGAACGCGGAGGAATGCGGAGGATAATGAAAAACGTGGCTAATAATAACATAACTGGCATGCCTACGCTGGGAAGGGCACTCGGCACTCCACTCCAGCAGAGCCTCCAACTTTTTCCCAACTGTCGAGTCGAGAGCCCGACCGACTCGCTCGCTACTTATGCCTAATTTTGGGCAGAGAGGAGGCGTGAGAGGCTAAATGTTCCCAAAGACTGCCAAGCTTTTTTTTTACTGCCACAGAGGAGAGAAATAAGAAAATTTTTGCTTTTCTATTTAAATTCTTTTTTTTTTCTACTTCAACTACAGACAGACAGACATGAATGAAGCTAAAAGGAAAAAAAGGAATTTGTTGTAGTTGAAGTTGTGTGGAATTATGGGCCTGTTTGACCAGTCTGGAGTCAACTAGAGGAAACAGGGACCACGACGACGACGACGTTCGTTGGATTATGTTACATCCACTTTAGCTATATGCAACATCAACATTACCACCACCACATTTTTTTTTAAAAGTCATTTTAGTATTCATTTTTGGTTCGTAGAAAAGCATAATGATTATTACATTCAGAGTTCCTTTGTTCCGCACTTTTGCATTATTGTCAAGAAGAAGGGTTGTTATTAATTGTTTGGTGGAAAGTCAGGACATGACATGATATTTTTTTCCTTGCTGAATAGCTGAATTCCAGTAGCAGCAGAGGAGGAGGCTGTTCGAAAAAAGGAAATGGGCCAAGCAATAAGCCAGGTTGAATGTGTAGTGAAGAAGGTTAGGTGGTGTGGTGTGGTGGTGTTGGTGGTGGGCTACTCTAAACTCTTAACTCACATAGTTTTTAATAAAGTCTGAAGCCACTTTTATTTTTACGCAGTTAGTTCACGTAGCCAGGAAAAAGCTCCGTGTGAGGGTTTAGCGTTATTTTATTATGTAACACTCCATGTGACCCACGACGACGTCGAACAATGTAATAAGCATGCATATTTAGGTAAAAAAAAGCATATAATTCCTATAATTTCGCTTTAGTGCTCAGAGTGCATGCTTCAACAGTCAGTTCATGCATGTCCAGCACCACCACGGAACTATATAATCCCCTCCACTTCAATCCAACTTTTCTTTTCCCAACTGAACACAAGTAATTTCCATTATAAAGCTGACGCGGCGGAGGTGCGGGCTTTGCAATTATCTTAAACAATGTTAGCTGATAACAATCAGCCTGCCATTGTGTGAAGAAGAGGATGAGCGTGCAGCCCGGATTTGGTGTTCACGGCTCAGACTAATAGTGCCAAAAATGGGAATTCGCGTTATTTGCGCCACCCGCTCGCTCGCTCAGCCAGTTGCTAAAAAGTGACTGAAATTAGGGAATAATCCCACCTAGATTGTTTCACGCACATACGCACACACACACAACCACAGCCACATTGTAAAAATGTGATAAAACGGTCGCTTTACATACTCTTTTGTTTCTCTCAATGTTGCTCTCAAGTTTACTTTTCTCTCTCTGGTCACTCACCATCCTGAGTTTCTGGCCTGGGATGAGAGTCCCAGAGAATAACCACCGCGTTTGACTCTGCTCCTGGTCACTTCACCGAGAAAACCTGGTGAAACGTATTTTTTATTATTACATTACGATAATCTGATGATGTATCATGTGCAGAGAGCTAATAAATTGACACGGATTCAATGAACTGAACAAAAATATATGAAATGCTGGATATAGCAGCGCACCACCACCGTAGACCGTAGTCAATGCCCAGTCCGCGTCCACCGCCACCACCACCACAATACAAGTAACCATGCCACAATTTGCATTGGTTCTAATTTATATATATGCCAATAATTTGCGGAGCTTTCCATATACAAAAAGTGTAAAACTCTTCTCACCGTTTGCCATGATGATGGGGATGGTGGGTGGGTGCCTATACCATATATATATGCTAGTAGAAAATGAAAATAAGAATGTGCCGGTGCCGTCAACTCCTTCCTAAAAAAACCAAATGAACTCTTGAACCCTTTCCCTATATATATTTCTTTCTCTCTCTCTCTTTCTAATGAATATATGGAATAATATATTTTTATATGGCTACAACTATAGTCCTGCTGCTGTGCACTATTGATTTGTGGAGGGTGTTACATGCCCGGACGGACGGACGACGGGCGGAGAGTGTTTCGCTGGAGAATTTTCTTTTTCCATATGAAATTTAACTCTTTTGACTTGACATCCTGTGGTGAGGAAGGAGTTTTCAGGTGTTATAATTTAATGAGTATGTGATGCCCATTCTCACCCGAATGACTTTCCATGAATCCAAAAGTAGTAGTAGTATAGGGTTGTTTTTTTTTTATTTGAATTGCCGAGTCCAATGGCGCAGCAAGTCGAAAATTTTTTATATGAATTTAAATGGGTGTGATCGGGAGGGGAGCGTAAGTCATAAGTAGAGAGCGGCAACAACACTGGTCGTCGTCGCTATCGCGTTAATTCCTCCACACTTTTCACTTCTTGTTTCTTTCTTGTTATTAACATATTACAGGGTTAGGAGAAACGTGTGAGAGGGACATGTTTTGATAAATTTGAGCAAAAAGGGATATTCCGTGTTTTTTTGGCATGCAACATATCCCATCCACCGCCACTAGTTCCTCTTGTATGTGTGGTGGTGGTTGTAGCAGCAGTGGCTTCGGTTCGGCTACAATTATGTTTTCTTGGAATTTAATAATTTAGCAATAATACAAGCTAAATCTTTACCCCTTGCTTTGGACTAACGGAGATTTTGCTCGGGCTGATATTATTATTTACTATATGGTAAAATACGTACGTGATCCGACTGTTCCTATTTCCGTATGCAATTGGAGGAGCACAATAATATTAACCTGGTGATTTGTAAAACGACCACGTTGAATAGCTTTGCTCACTCACGATCAGTGTCCATCCATAGTTCCCCACAATATGACTATTTTGTCCAAGACAAGACTTGATTTCGGTCTCATTACGCTGCCACTCGTCTCAAAAAGCTATACCCTCCATCATATTTTTCGCCGTCTTGTTGCGGTAATTTGAGAGTGGAGGGTCGCGCGGTCGTCGTCATCAAAAGGAAATAATAGCCTCCATCCAACTCTTGCCTTTTGATTTTTTTTCTTAGCCTCTGTGATCATCATCTTTATATATATCAAACGGGATCCCGGGATCACATTCATAATTGGCTCTTGTTATTGCCATTAAAGTGTATCAGTCAGTCATAGTATACTTTGATGACATATTTTTTTCGCGATGCTGCTGCTGCTCCCATTGAAAAGAAGAAGCCTGTCATTTGGACTCTTTTTGAATAGTCTTCCGGGGCACGAAACTCGGCATGAAAGCTCTTTCAGTCCCAAGATGATGACGATGATGATTATGATGGGTGCTGCACGCGCTCATTTTCGAGCTACTTATCGTGTTGCACTATTTTGTTTTTGGCTTCTTCACGAACTACTCCCCGCACGTCAACCTGCATTCCCGTCTCGCAGCTCCGGCTCGGCTCCCCACTTTTCTCTCTCTCTCTCTCTCTCAGAAATCGTTACGCATCATTAAAGACAACTAGCAAAAGATTGTGTTTTTCAAACCCTTTATCAATTCCGCCGCTGTGCTATGCTTTTCTATTCAACAAGAACAAGCAGATTGCTTTTTAACCCCAGCTCGTTAGAAATATATATCAGTTGCACTTTAATCTGGGGGGAGACGGAGGAGAGAGCCAGGAGCAGACATGTGCCTTCAAAGAAGGAAGCCCCGTATAATAATAATACAAAATAATTCATAATAAACCACTGCTGCTGCTACTCCTGCTGCTGCTCCTACTTTTATAATAACGTATGTTTTTTTTCTATTAAAGGTCGTCAAAATCCGAGTTGAACAGTGTGAGCGGCATAACAACTGCAGCACATGTTTAAACTCTAGGGATCCCTACTGCGGCTGGTGCTCCTTGGAGAAAAGGTAAGAAAGACACCAAAAAAATCCTTTTTTGTCTCCTTTATTTTACTTTGTATTTTCCCTTCAAGTCTCTGTAATGAACTACTAGTTTCTAGCCTTCCGGTTTACTCCTTGTGTAAAAAGCAGATTATATGATATTAATGAAATTAAAACAGCCCAAACTTTTTTCATCGGAATGTACATACCTACACCTACTCTACTCTCTGTCCTGGTCTGGTTGGTATATATAGCCTTTTGGCCGGCCGTGAGGCTCGACTGCCTGCCTGCCTCCAAGGGAAAAATGCATTATGAAAGGAAATGTCATGTATGGCAATGAACTTTAAGTATTCCACTTTCGGACGAATTCCCCTGCAAATATATGTGGACTATGGCTTTGGAATAGTGTCTGGAATGGACAGTTATGAGGTTGTAAAGATTTTGCAGAGAGCGTATCAAGATTCACTTACCTACGTCGTCGTCGTCGTCCTCGTCGTCCCTCTTTGTCTCGACCCGAGTTTGGAAGCCACGACGAAACCAGTAGTCTGTACTTGCTTGGGAAGTGGTGGTGGGCTCCTCTGCGAGCCCCTCTCGTCTCGTCGACACAAGATCAGGTCGAGAGCGTTTTTCCCGGTTATCGAGACGCCTCTCTCTCTCTCTCTGTTTACCTTTGCATTAATCCGCTATCGTTTTAACCTGCAAATTGTCATACAATGCAAAAAAGTGTGTGCTTCCTTCTCAAATCCTCCTTTCTTCGCCACTGGATCCCATGCTTTTCTTTGACTCTCCACTTGGGGTACAAAAAACAACAAGATTCTCATAAAATGCTTGTGAGCAGGAGCAAGCAAGTCGCTAAATGAGTAAGTTTTTTTTGAGAAAAGGAGTAGTGTTTTGAGTAAGTGAGTAGGAGTCGCTTTGTGAAAGGGAATACACTCCAATGGCCTCCAAAGGGCGAGTTCTTCTCTAACAAAGCTAAAGTTTGGAGAAGAATGGACTGAGAAAAAGAGGAAGAAGAAGAAGAAGAAGAATGTGTAAGAAACAAAGTGAAAAAGGGGAAAGCGTGATGCTTGTGATTCCGAGAGAGAAAGAGAGAGAGAGAGAGCAGAAAGCAAGTTAAAAAAGAGGATAGGAGCAAGCAAGGCAGAGAGAATTACGTTAAACTAAAGGAATCAAATTAAGCCTTTGCTCTCCTCTTCCCCCCTCCCTCCTTCCCTCCCTATATACTTAGCCCATCCGCTCACGATCAGAGTAGTATGCATATTTCGAGAGCCTTATTCTCAGACTTGCACTTTGTAACTCGCTCCCAGAATCTCAACAGAGAGAAGAGGAGAAAGAGAGAGAGGCCTTATTAAGGTTAGTTTACTTTGCGATAGTTTTAATCAGTCTTCGTTTTTATGCCCGTTTGGAAACAAGGCAGGAGGGAGGAAAGAAGAAGAAAAAAAATTGAGAGAGAGAGAGAGAAAGAAAGAAGACGAAACCAGCTTCTTCTTCGTACAGGGACGATGACTTTTTTCCCGTTTTTTCCGTCGCTTTTTTTTTAAATTCCTCGTCGACTCCATTTTTTTTTCTTTTGCATAAAAATGCTCTAGTTTAGGTCAGCCCTTAAACCTAAAGGAGGAGATCGACTGGGTTTCCTACGAAGAAGGAGGTATGACTACTCGTAAATCCATGATGGGCTAATAATATCGACAAAACTCTCTGGTGCTTTTTTATTCTGGTGCTGACATTCATTAGTAAGCAGGGGAGAGAGAGAGAGAGGAGAAGAGAGGATCATGAGGGCAAGTCGTCGTCGTCGGCGAGAGTGGGGGAATGAGCACGGAATTAAAATTCTCATTGGGAGCTGGATCCACCTAATCGGTTTCTCTTTTCCATGTTGATAACTACTAATTTTATGCTTTTTCTGATAGAGACCAATAATGAATTTTACATTCGTTTTAGTCTTCCTCGATCCTCTTAAAATCCAAAATGTGGATGAGGGAACGCATATAATATTCTATCCAACCTTCCCTGAGAATATGTATACTACTACAATGCTGCCATGGCAAAGAAAAATCATTCATTATTCTCATCCTTATTATCAGATCCATTAGGCTACTCCTTCCTGGTTTCATTATTTCCGTCAAATGTTCCACTTTATAATAATAATAATAATAGAGGAGAATAAGAAAAGGAAACAAGATTTTTCCCGTTGATTACGGAACACAAAATAATATAATATGCTCCTTCCAGACTTTTCTTTCGTTTTTTTTTTGCTTTTCCATCTTTTCTTCTTTGTCATCATATTCCGGTGATTTTCCTTTTTTTTGGGGTAGTGATGATATTGGCCAGATGTCGACAACCTTGTAAGTGGAAGTGGAAAGGGGAAGTCGGAAAGAGAGGACGAGGAGACGAACCAACCAACCAACTCTCCACACACTTTTCTCTTTCTCTCTCTCTCTCTCTCTTTCTTCCTTTCTTTTTTCTCCATTTTATTTTATGTACACAGTGTTGTGGCTCATGTCAGATGAGATAAAAAAAATCTTTTAACTTGTATCACTTGAAATTGAGTTTGAAGGCGAGAGGCTAGAACAAAAAGGATGAGAAAGAAAGGGAAAAGTGAAAAAAGGGTTGGATTTTTGAGAGCATAGCACATAGGGTTTTCTAAAAAGAGAAGAAGAAGCCAACTTTCACATCATCCTCATCATCTGACATGTTGAAAAAGGTGAAACACTTTCCCCTTTTTGTCTCTCTATTTGTCTGACTGAGGTGTGGGTCTAGAGGCAGAGCTGGAGCTCGTCGTCCTCTGCCAAGTCAACCAACAACGGAAAGGGTATTGTTTCGGGAAGGAGGACGGGGACGATGAGGAGGATGATGATGATGATGATACAGAGCATTCATTAGTTACTTGAAAGTTTTGAGGGGACTAAAAAAGATGTTATCAGGAGAGGAGCAGAGTGTAATGGCATAACATAGTTTCCCAAATTAAATACACTTTTTAACCTTTCATCCAGTTACTCGTATATTGGTTGATAGTATAGACTAAGGGGGGGGCAAAAGATGGAACCAACTCCATCGACGTCTACTACAAGCTTCTCCACCAACTGATACATTTTTTTCCCATAAAGACGATATGCCATAAAGCTAACAAGATTATCATGTACGAAAATAGGCACGTGGAAAGGGAGACCAGGAAAATTAGATGATCACAATGAATTTGGCAATGAGTTTTTGGGTTTTAAGGGGAAGAAAAAGTTGAATATATTAGTTGGGAAGAAAAGAAAGTGAGGAAGGGAGAGAGTAGTTTTTACCAGTGAAATAAAAAAAAAGAAACTTGATCATCACAAACACGTGCCACACGTTTATAGCATAAGACAGAGAGAGAGAAAAAAAGAAGAAGGAGAAACTTTTGCAAGTTTTTTTTCGTACTTTTCTTAGCTTTTCTGTTGTGGAAGAAAAGGTGTTAAATTAACCACGTGTTTTGCAACTCATTTCCCGTGTGTAATTGAACCAAAAAACGGGAACGGCGGTGGAGCAGCGACGCGACCAATGCATCATCAACTTTGTGACATGTCGTTCTTCATGTTTCAAGCCGAGTTTACATTTTTTTTCTTATCATATATTATATCGACTGTCTGTATAGCTCCTCTTCTTTCTGCCAAGTTCTTTGTCAACGGGGGAAGAAGGTGTAATCTTGTGGACTTGTGAGGATTTTAGCGAGAAGGTCAGCCAACAAAACAGCTCATCTCTTGCTCCGTACCTTGTCCCATCATCATGTCCTACGTGCAAAATTCTTCTGGTTTTTTTTAATGAAATTTTACTCTCTCCTTCCTTCCGACGAAGACGACTAGGGCGCTATTAAACACAGTTTTACTGTTTTGCTACCCGACCGACCCGACAGTGCATTTAATTGCCTGTTGGTTTCCTCCATAAGGATTTTCCGGGTTTTGCTCTGCCATCGGCATTAAAAGCCATCGGGTTTGGAGGAAGGAGGAAACTGTGAGAGTGAGTGTAAGATACCCTTCCTGTGAGGCATAAATGGTATTATAGTCTCAGAAAAAAAATATCCTTTTTCCCTGTGATTCCATTTTCCATTTTCAGACAAGTCCAGCTTGTGTCTTCAAAATGGTCAGAGAATGTCTTGCCTGTCTGTTAGCAGCTGCGACCTGTCTTTTATTGCAAAGAAGGAGGTGGAGGAGGAGGAGAGGGTTATGAGCCGACTGACTACAGTAGTTTTTTCCCAGACTAAAACACTTTCCCTCCTCCATTCCCTCCACTCGCTTCCATGTCCACCAAGGTCCATGTCTGGGAGCATTTCCTTTTCATTTGAACTTACATAATGTGCCCATTAGGTTTAAACTAAGGAGTTTTTCACGAGCTGGAGCGTCAGCCCCGTCATTTTCTCGTATCACCCAAGGAAAAAAGCCACAACTAGGTAATCCCACCGCCAACTACCACTCTCCTTACCTCGCTCGTTCCTCCATCCACCACCACCTCCACCAGATCCTCTACTATACAAAAGGGCTAACTCCTATGAAAAATGAATGTGGACTGTCTAACTAAACCCGTTCCGTCGTCGTCGTCCTCCGCCACCTCCACTTTCACCTCCTCCTCCTCTCTACTCA
The DNA here is from genome assembly GCA_036850665.1 of Dicranocentrus wangi. Taxonomy (NCBI): domain Eukaryota; kingdom Metazoa; phylum Arthropoda; class Collembola; order Entomobryomorpha; family Entomobryidae; genus Dicranocentrus; species Dicranocentrus wangi. The sequence continues at coordinate 51,012 of JAANSN010000426.1, read as the reverse complement.
CTATACTTTCCCCCCTTTTCTTTTTATCTCTCTTGGTTGGGCTGAGCTCGCAAGGGAAATTTACGATTGATGTGTAATCGGTTTAAGCTCGAGAAAATGGGGGAGCAGTAATCAGCAGGTAATTTCAGTTATATTTGTAAAGGGGGATCATACATTATAGAGGATAAATTTTCAACACACGTTCCCACGACGGCGAGATAAAGAAAGAAAAAAACCAACTAAAGTTAAGGTTTTTACTTTTCCGCTATGACCATTTGAAAGTTTACGAGCGGCCATATGTCTCAAAGAAAACAAGAGAACATTTTTTTTGAAGAAGGAAAAGAAAAAGTTAGGTCCCCTCCATCTTTAGCTTTTCTCTCTCTCTCTCTCTCTCTCTCTCTCTCCGTCTCTCTCACTTTCAATGTCGGACACAGAAAGGGTGAGTTAAGTACCTCATAAAAAAAGGTAAATATTCATAGATTTATTATTGTCCCAGACATATTGCTACATACCAAATGGTCACTAAAAACAAGTTCCTCCATCTTTTCCCATTTTTTGCCAGGATTTATTTATTTTTTAGTTTTTTTGTGGAAGCATTAGTTTTTCGCCGGTTCGTGTTTTGATTGGGTTGTGGCACCTCAACTGTCGACCCTGGCTGTTCCGGCTATATTGATTGAAAAAAAAATCGGAAAATTGGGAACAACAACTGCTGCATCGTGTGAACAAGATGCGAGGAGAATCAGGTTGGAAAACATGCTCTCATTCTCTGGGAGATATACAACCACCACATCGTCTGTTTAGATAATATGCAGTTTGGCTGAATAATAGTATAAACAAAAGCAGTAGTAGTAGTAGTAGTAGAAATGAAATAGGAGGTTGTTCCAGTCACGCTTTGTATTTGTTTCACCATGGTAATTTATCCGCGTTGTTGACTGTGTGAGCAGGAGAGAGAGAGAGACCTTTCTTCTAACCACTCTTTTTATTGGAAATTACTAACTTCTTCAGAACCTGCTCCAGCCAGAGAGAAGAACTAAAGTTTTTGTGGGGAAAACAAGAGTCGTTCCCGGTGCAAAAATATATATATATATATATATTGCAGGGTGTAATAGTGCAGGCCCACAACGATGTAGTAATTCACGTAAAAGTATTCCAAGGCGGGACAAATAAGGACTGGGAAATAACTCTCGGCGCTTTAAAAACTAAATTTAACGGGCCGACGGGATATTATACATTATATCTGGTCTGGTAATATATAATAATGCATAGGAGTACGCAATCCGAACCTGGAGCATGCACACTCCTTCCTCAACAACACACACACACACCTCCAGAGAAAAATCCCTTATTTTTATATAGAATATTTGGATTTGGCAGTGGGGAAGAGTGGGGAAAACATGAATGAGATAAGAGGAGAGAGAGAGAGAGAGAGAGAGAGTTGGTGGAGCACACGAGCGGGTAATAAATAGGAGAGAAAATGGGTATATGTGCACAATGAAAGTGTGAGCCCAGCCGACTTTTCGGGTATTTTGTGGACGTCTTGTGTTTTTGTTATTATTATTATGGTGTTTTGCTGGTTTTTGTGTAATACGGGCTGTGAAAGTGCGAAGCATATTTCTTTTTCTAAATTAAATCCTTTCCGGTTTATTTCACCTTGTTCCCTTCCCTGCTGGAGCTGGAGCTGCTGCTCCCGCTGCTGCTCCTGCTCCTGCTGGAGTTGTGTAGGCCAGTGCCCTTTTTTGCTACCGCGAGCAAGAAACAACAAAAAAAAACGCCGGTCTTTTCACAATATCAAATATATAAAAAGGAGTAAAAAACCAAAAGGGAAAACTAGGAGGTAGCGAACTACTAAACCGTCGTAACCCCTGGACTAATATTTGTAGGTGGTGCATGGTGGTGGTGCGGTGGTGATGGTGATGGTGTGTGTGTGCAGCCAGGTAGGCATATACATGATGCAATTATAGATGTGCTGGCGAATTTTAGCTACCGTCAAGGGTGACCTGACCATGTCGTAAAGTTTCTTTGCACGCACACCAACCCCCCCCCCCACACCTTCCTCTTTCTTTCTCTCTCTCTCTAATATCCCATTGTATCCCTCCTTTTTTATATTCTCAACTGAAATAAGTAATATCTGTGCTTTTTGGTGGGTTTCCCGGTTTCACGGGAGAAGCGAGAGGGAGAGAGCACAAGAAAATAATGTGGTTGGGAGCCACAAAGAGCTTTTTAATGCCTTGTTTTGTGACCTCATGAGATGTTGGGCATAGTTCACTCGCTCAGTTTTGCTGTGTGGAGGAGTCCAATCTAACCTCCGTACGCGGACTGCTGTGGGCTGATGAGAATCATTTTTTAAAAGCTTACATTACACACATTCCCCGAGTGAGTGAATTTGGAAAGGAGGAGGAAGAAAGCAGAGCTGAGCAGCAGAGTTTGAGCTCCGGAGCGGCGGAAGTGAACAACCAGAAAAGAAAGTTGTAGCATTTCGTGCGACTTACAACTTAATTTTACTGACGGAGGAGATAGCAGTAGTAGTTAGTGAGCAGAGGTGTAATGGCGACGAGGAAATGAACTAAATAGTTTCAATATAATATGTATATCCCCCACTTTTTATTATTTACTCCGTCTGTCGTGTTTTGGAGGAGAATGATGATGACGATGATGATGCCTGAAAATGTGGATGCATTTCCAGTTCCTCCTCCTCCTCCTCCTGCATTAGCGTCCCCGTTTTGAGTCAAAATAATACTGAAAATGTGTAAATTGGACTGTGTCTCTGGAATGGAGGGAAAGAAGGAGAGTGGGGAACAAGAAAGGGGAATTCTTGTCACTTGCAAAATCTCAGAGAGGGAGAGAGAGAGAGAGAGAGAGAGAGAACCGTTTCACTTCACGCTCAGTCAGGTTGTCCTCCGGGTCTGTCGTCGAACTGACTGGAACATTTTTTTTTCTCTTTCCCTTTCTCGCGGGAGGGAGGTATATTGCAATGCAGTGTAGAGGAGAAGGAAACACTTTTTTATATACTAAAAAAATTTTATAGGCAAAACTAGACCGTATATATTGGGGGGGCTTGAGATGATATTATATTCTTAATCTTTTATTACACGGAATCATCATAAGTCCACACCAAAAAATAACTAGGATTTTCCCCACTTTATGGCCCACCGAACTCGGATCGTTTCCAAAATTGGGGACAAACCAGGCAGAGGCCCCACTTGTCTTAAACTATATAAGTATCTATCTTTCTTTTTTTTTAATTTTGATAAGAAATTATAGGGCCACTCGATGGAAATATAACAAGCTTCATTTTCCCGATCGAATTTACTAGCTAGTTTTTACACGAAATACATTATTATTATTACACTCGCTGCCGCAGCAAGCCCAGCTTTAAAAAAATACCCACATTCCGTAAAACCAAGTGTCAAATGTGAAGATTATTATTATTTAATGCACACCAGCATCCACCACTTTCTCCCGACCTATTATCTCCTCAAAAAGTGTATTTTTTTCTGGCTCTTTTGAGTGCACTAAAAAAGTGGGCAAGAGACAAAAAAAGAGTTTTTCGTTTTTTTCGTTTTTTTTCTTTCGCAAAAAGAAAGTTCACAAAGACATTTTATTGGATAGCATCTCGTTCCCGTTTTGTTGGGGATGCCTCCTCACGTCGGCATTATTATTGCTTTATTACTCGCTCGACTTGAAATTTAGTTGACGATCTGTGATTTTCCTCGTCCTTGCTTGCTTGCTTGCTTGCTACTAATACTTATTTCTCCTTCTCCTCCTATAATAGCAGACTGACTGGCTCACTATATATAGCCGGAAAATTTTTATTTCAACTTATACATATCTCCCTCCTGACCGGGTTGTACTCATCCTTTTATTTCAAGTGGATTGAAAGGAACTGCAACAGAGTTGTGTAGTATATAGTCTAGTCATTTTTTTCTAAAACCTCTATCCTCCTCCTCCTCCTCCTCCTCTTCCTCTTCCCAATGTTTTCCAACGACATGGTGAAAATGAATAGAGAAGTTTTCTTTTTCTTTTCTTTTTTTTCGTGAAAAGTGTGTTGTTGGTGGTCGCAGTGGATGCAACTCTCCTCCTTTCGCATTTTCGCTTTCTCCGAATGAAAAGCGTGTCCTTTGGGGGTTCAGCTAGAAATGGTTATTTTGCTGATGTATAAAATTGTAGTAAAGTCCTTGGAAAATGGAGAGATATATGCTTTCATAATATTTTATAGAGTGGATGTGTATATAGTCTCTCTCTCTCTGGTTTAGTGGGTTCGTTCCCCCATTCCTTCGTTTGGTTGGTTGGTTTGGTTTGGTTTGGTGTGCTATAATATATATATATAACAGTTGTTGGAGCTGGAATCTTTCCGGGAAGGCCGCTTTTCTCCCCTGGAGCAATGTATATGAGCGTGTGTTAAGTGTTAGAGAGGCACATCATCATCTTAAAAGAGTTGAAACTCTGAATGACTTGGCGACTCCGTGGCTTCCCCGGCCTGCCTGCCTGCCTGCTATTTTTTCCAGCAGGTCGTGACTTTCATCGTGCCACTCCGTCTTCTGTTCTGGGGGATGTTCAACATAATTCAAAAATCGCGTCGGGTGCCAGTGCCAAAGGATAAGGGCAATATAATATCTGTCTGGAAAATGAACCAAGCACACTGCCAGTGTGTAGTAGTAGTAATACAATCCCAAATACAATGGCTGAGACAAAAAAGGGATTCTGGAGAAATAGCAAAAAAATGCACTATTTTCTCTATTTTCCCCCTTTTTCTTGTTGGAATGGGAGGTACCATATACAGCGATCCTATTTCTAGGCACAATTCCCCCCTTTTCCAGCAGCCAGACGGTATTAACCTGGAAAAAGTGAAATTTACACAAGTTTGCCTCCAGACTGGCAACTTTCTCGTCTAAAATTTTTTTTTACACAGAGGCGTCTCCTGTTTGATGGAGGATTTGTGACATGGAAAAGTTGGGCTTGTTTCTCTCCGTCCGTGTGTGTGAGTTAAGACGTGAGAGGTACATTTTTTCTCCCCTCAATTTCTACCTGGACGGCCCCTTCAGCAGATTTTTTTTTCGAGAGCTCAAAAACTTTCCAATATATCTATATACTTTTTAAGCGGATGAGTTTCAGCGGATCGGCTCGAATAACTTGCCTTCGTGTACTTATCACAGCCATTAGCTATTATGGCTTGAGAGCATGTGCCCCGGAAATGGATTCACAAGAGGAAAAAGTGAAAAGGAAGGGAAAAGAGAGAGAGAGAGAGAGTTTGCATTAGTGTAATAATTGTCGGACATGGTGATGATGGCTGGTTGACGGGGTGTCAACAATATCTTGTGACAGATGGAACAAACTTGCTGCCACAGGAAATCAAGCAAGTCAGCTCGCAATGCGGGAAACTCTGGCTGGTGGACATGCAGAAACGGAGAAACTCTTCAAGTATAAGATATTCAGAGAGAGAAAGAGAGACAGAGAGCAACTTTTTTTCTCTTGCCTTTGTTGGTTTTTGGTGAATCTTATCTATCTTGTATCTTCTAACTTTCTCTCTCCCTCTCTCTCGGTCGGTGTATTTGTCAGCCACGATGCTGATGAGTGTTTCCTTCTCTCCATAAAACGAAACATGTCATCCGTACGGAACAGTTGACATTTAGCCAGTTGCCATAATAATAATATAATATAATATTAGTTTCAGTTTAACTTTCATTTTAGCAGGGCTGCTTGCTGGCCGTTGTAGTAGTCAGTCGTCGTGTCCTCGCTCTGGTTCCAATTCACTCTTTGGTTGTGTGCCTGTGTGATATCTGCTCCACAGTTCACTCAGCTCATCCCTCTTTCTTACCACAACACACTCGGAAGGAAAGATGGGTGCATTAATGTCATAGGTAGATGAATGGTTTCCCTTGGAAACGAGATAGGAAATTGTTATGAGGGAGGAAATGGGAGTGGGTGGTCGGTGGTGGAAGAGAAAAAAATATCATTGAAAATCCTCAGAGTTATTTAGTTGAAAGGAAATCTGTAGTTCTGTTTTTCTCCTTTTGATTCTACGTATATAAATCCACGATCCACTCAACTGGGTGGCGCATATGGTGGCGGCGGCGGTGATGGTGGTGAATATCCTTCAGCTCCTTCAAGAAAGAATATAAATGTGTGTACAGAAGCATGATTAGCATTGGAAGCGGAACAAGGTATACATTGGAGGAGGAGGAGGAGGAGAGCTGGCTGGCTCAACCGCAATCATGAATTTATGTATTCTACGCGATTTTCCTTCCAAAATCTGCATATCGTTCGAATCAGAGAAAACGAGAATCTCATCACGGGAAAGAGAGAAGGAGAGAGAGAGAGAGAGGATGGAAACCAACAAATTTTCCTGGGAAATGATGGCTCTCGCTACATATTCTTCTATTCTATTGGGATGAAGAGTGAGTGAGCCACGTTCAAATTTCTCTTTTTTTTCCTTCCGCTCAAAGGGGCTATTGATCAGCAATGCTCAAATCTTTAAAAAATTCTGATAATGAGGAGTTTGATGATACACAAGAGAGCCCCAAAAAATTGACCACTTGGACTAGTTTCCTTAGCGACAATATAACACACCCTTTGTAAACATATATACATAATATACTCGTATAGTCTGAAAATAGGAGGCCCCCCTTTTCCCCTCGGCTAATTTTTCACTGGCAAAAGGGCCATAAATAACTTGGAGCTCTTTTGAGGGAGCAGCAGCACAAGTAGCATTCGGAGCTCTCAACCTCGGAAGAAAAAGTTGATGTTCACTTGTCCATCGGGGCGGAGATGGAAGTTTGGTGTTTGGCAACCACAATGTAAATTGTTTCCTTTTTGGAAGACTTGGATGGAAGAGCATATAATAAATACTTTGCTGTTACTATACGAACGAGCTGATGATACACGCTGGCTGACTTCGTCTTCTGCATACACTTTCCATCCATTTGGTATTCTCCCAGCTAAATAGTAGTTGCTCCTATATTATTACCATTTTCTTATTCTCCTTCGTTTGCCTCCATTTTCTTTTTGGATGGAGGAAACGGCCGTGCTATATAGCCGTGCTGCTGCTCCAAGGAATAGAGAATGTCCTCGAGAGTAGTAGTAGTGAAGTTGCAGCCAGCTCGACATTTCGTCTATGCATGTCAAAACAAATGGAGTGGAAATGGAAGCTAAGACAACAGAGATAGAGGAAGTGTAATTCGGTTCATTTGATCGTCGCTCGTCCTTATCAGGAGAGATGAAGAACCTGATTATTACTTTGGCTTCCTCCTTGCCTCTCTCTCTCTCTCTCCCTCCCTCTCTTTGTTAAATTACCACAAGGGAGAGCAAAAGTCATCCTTGTATTATTATGCTTGGTTAGAAGATATACCCTCCTTCCTCCAAAAAAAAACGGAGCAGAAGAGAAACTAAGTATATTCTATTCCCACTCGCTCCTCACAGAGCCGTGCCATGATGTCGCAATTGGTGATGTTCTCCCAAGTTGCCCTCTATTTTCACAATACATTTCTTTCTCTCTTTCTTCTTCTTCTTGTGTTTCCTATAGGGATAGCCCGGTTGATATATTTTATCAGGCAGGATGTGTGCTCTGCTCTGGCTCTCTCCTGCATGCAGCGTAGTTGAGAACAAACTTTGACTTTACCAGTGTTCCGGGTGCACTTTTCAAGTGGCATTATGAATCAGGTTACCTGCTTCCTTCCTCCACCTTTCTTTTCACAACACAATATTTCCCTTCCCCATCCTTTCCCAACGCAGAAACACAGAATATGATCATCATAATAATAATAATCCAGCCAATATTGCTTTTTTCTGTGCATCTCCAGCCCCGGCACGTCACGTACTCGGTGGAGACACCACCACCTCCACCATCGCCACTCGTGTAGCATGTACCGAAGGAAACTAACTCTCTCTCTCTCTCTCTCTCTAGATATTTACGAATATAATCTGGGCTCACCTCGCCGACATTGCAATTTCCCACTTGTCTCACATGCTCTCTCCTCTGGCATCCCGCTCTAATAAATGTTTTTGCTGTAGGAAATCCCAATCTCTCCTTCAGTCTGTGTAGAGGTAATAGGAATCCAGTGTTGGGAAAAGTCGGAAGTCACCTACATAATATCATTGAGATTTTTTTTTTTGGATACATATTCACTCCAAATCGAAAGTAGAGTTTCACTGAGCGTTCTCTCTTCAAAAAGTTTTTTGGAGTGAGTGGCTTCGTTGTTGTATAACACGTTAGACGGATGTGAAGGGAGAGGTTGTGCGGGCATTGCATTGCATGCGATTATGTAAAACTGGTAAGGAACCCGCGAGAGTTTTTGGGCCCGGTTCCTCCGTGCCTTCCTCCTTCTCCTCCTCCAGAGTGATGGGTTTCATTCAGGTTGCTGTCGAGTGCCAATAAAATGGATTCACGAGTGGGCTCTCTCCTCGCGAAAAAGGATTCACAAAGCCAGTCTCGTAATATTTTCCCATCAACATCCTCTTCAAAATGGGGCATAAGTGCAGGGCTAATGGGCACTTGGTGAATAATTCAGCGAGGCGGGCGAGGCAGAGGGCCCAAATATTTTGAAATATTTTGGGCCTCTTGGGTTTCTCCCTCTCGCTCCCTTGTCAGGGGAAAAGCAGCTAAGCGCTCTTGATTAATTTTCCTCCCGCTAATCCAGTCGCCGGCGGATTACGATTAACTCTCCTAAAAATTTAAAGTCAGGAGGGCACTCCTCCCATTCCTTTTCCCAATTTGCAAATTTTCCAACCCAGAAACGAAACGAAGGGAGGAAAGTGGAGGAGGAGGATGCGGGTGAGTTATTACCCGAGGAAGGAAAACGAAGTCTGGGATTTCCTGAGAAATTTATGATTTTGGAGGTGTGAGAGGCACAACCTTGCCTAGTTTCCTCCTGAACCTAGGTTCGCGCGGACTTGCGACTTTCTTGGGAACACACGTACTTGGTCAACCTCAAAATGACGTGGACATATTAGTTGGAGCTCGGAAAGAGAAGTTGCTCACGTCCCAGGCTCCATTAAAAACGGGCTTTATGAGGAACTGGTAAAAGGGGGAGCAGAGCAGGGCAGGAAAGAGAAAGAGAGAGAGAGGTGGCACAACCGACGGAACGGAAAGGACACACGACGATCCCCCCGCTTGCCCACAATCCTCCACATTATCTCCATTTTAAGGTTATGTTATGGCTTTTGCGAGAAAACACTCAAATTAATCATCACCGTCGCGTCGTCCTCCTCTGTCCTCCGCTGCCGCCGTCCTTTCCCACTCTCTCCAATTCTGCATTGTTAGGAGGAGACTCCCCAGCCGCCGCACACGTGTGTTTTATTTTCTTTTAAAAAAAGTATCATCTTTCATGTTTCACTCCTCCGTCTCCTCCTGGCTCTCTCCCCACCTGGGTGACTTTGACTGGAAGGGAATTTATTCCCAAAGAGAGATGCTCGTCTTGAACAACCAAAACGAAGAAGAAGAAGCAAAAAAAAATGGTATTCACTATGGGGCCGATCAATACGGTTAGATTTTCACCCATTATTCGTGTGGCGGTGGGTGGAGGTGAGGTGGTTGGTGGTGTATAGTTCTGGCTAGGTTTTTTGATATTCTACCCGTTTCATTTCATTCTTCTCCCGTTCAACCAGGCAGTCAGAGAGGCAGGCACCGCCACCACCGCATACATATGTATTTCACCGGTATTTCACCATTCTTTCATGTTGTTGTGGTGGGGCTCATGCATATAAAACGGGAGCTGTGACTATGATGGAAATTGCATGCATGGTAAGTGGGAAGAGAGAGAGAGAGAGAGAAGAGCAACACCGGGAAACTACTTGTAGTAGTTTTTGCCCCCACCTCCGTCGTGAGTTGGTTGCTAATGTACGTAGCTATAGTCAGTTTGTAAAAAAAAACAGAGTTTCAGGGGAAAGGTTGTCCATGCCAATAAAAAAATGTATCAAACTACACAGCCATCAGGGTTGATCCTTTTTTCTTAAAATGAGGAACGACAGAGGAGATGACGAATCATCGGGAGAGTCAAGACACTCTTCCGGAGGAGTATCTCCATGCAAAAAAAACATCAAGACTGGTGTCTATGGAGTATGGAAGAAGAGGCTTCCTAAAAAATTGACATCCATATCCCCGCTGCACCAAAACCGAAAGTCGTTCTCTTCCGAGAGAGAGAGAGAGAGAAGCACATTTTTTTCTGGCAAAAAGCGAGTAATCATGAAAATGTGTAGCGTTCAAAGTTCAATAAAATCTGAGAACCTTGTATCACTGTTTTTCCCCGTGAAACTGGGCTGATCTCTCTCCCTTTTTTCTTCCTCTCTGGCTGGACATATAACCCTGTAACCTCATTTTGCGGTTTCATAACATCCTATCCTATTCCCCCCTCCCTCCCTCCCTCCCTCCCTCGGAGAGAGCCAGTTAGATTTCACTTGTACAACCCGTCCGTCGTCGTCGTTTTCCTCTGATATCATATGTTATGTATGTATCACGGAATGGTCTGTCTCTTTCTTTCTTTTTTTATTTTTCGGGCTAATACTCTCCTCTTCTTTCTTTTTTCCGTTTTGCAACTGTGGCCCGCCGTCCGTCCATCCGTTGGTAATAATATATCCCCTCTTTTCCTATTCACAACCAGATGCTGTAATTCAGTAGGACTAGCCAATTTTTTTTTCAGCCTGTAAAATGCCTGTAGGTTCTCTCTCTCCTTCCATGACTTGTTCCCATTCTTCTTGCGGACGGTTTATTGGAAAAAAAGTGATGTATGGCTTAGGTCAGACTTTTTACCACTTGAAATTATATTAAACAGGAATTCATTTTAGCCCCGGTTGCCAACTACAGAACAGATAGTCAGTCCCTGGGTGTATCCTATCCTCCCCTGCAACACCACCACTCGCCCGCTCTCCCTTTCCCTTTCCCCCGATTTCCTCTCCGCTTCTTTTGGTTATATTATATTGATAGTTGGAGGGAGTTGGAGGGAGAATGGAATAGAGTGCGGAGGCTGCTGAATTCAACGTGGCCTCCTCCTCTCCTCCTCCACCGCCGCCACGACAGCTGTGGCAGCAGGCGGTTGTTATTTTTAGGGTCTCTCGTCCTTAAACTCCGACCGCACCAGCAGCATAGCAGTCTGCTGATGCTGCTGCTGCTGCTGCTGCCGCCACTATCTCCAGCCTGCACCAACTATCTAGAGCCGAATGATATATGGCGGAATGGTTTTATAAAGATAAAAAATGGCCAACTTTTTCTTGATGTTTTCACTCCATCCGCCTCCGATCCTCTCCTCTCTGTGGAAAAGGTTCGGAACATGTCATAAAAAAATCCTTGGCTTCTCTCTCGCTCAACAAGGAACGGAACGAACGAACGACGACACAAAAGTCGTTATGCTTACAGCTGAGAAATAATATAATGTTTTTAGAGGGAATCAGTTATACCCACAAAAGAGGAGCTCGATCGGATCAACATCCGACTCGACTAGTGTGCATATTATCACCAGAGAGATTTTTTGATTAGAAAAGGCGAAGACGAAAAAAAAAATCTTTTTCATCTCTAGTGAGCTAAGGGCGGTGCGATGGTGGTGAGAAACAAGAAAACGTGCCAGGGTAAAGTAGCACTAACCTCGAGCTGGAAGACCCGGGCAAAAGTTATGATTACAATGCAAAATGTGCAATGTAAGTAGCATGTTCCTCGCGACAAACGCGTGTGACTTTCTGCTAGAAAAAAAAATTCATTATCAATGGGCTTCTCCCATCCCCATCATCACCAATATGACACAATATTCCGGGAGTCCTCGTCGTCGTCCTCGTCGGTGCATTCCACTACTCATTCCCTAAACTGCTGCTGTTACCACTTTTTTCCGAGTTAGATTCTTTTTCAACATTTCTGAGGCTTCTCAAGTGTCACTCCGGTTGCAGTTGGAAAGCCCTTCTTGGGGATATTATATTATGGCGGGGGTGGTGGTGGTGCTGTATCCCATTTTGAGTTACATTGTTTTCCAGTTAGTCGCCAGCAACATGGTGGATGTCAAGATGAGGATCCCAATTTGAGGCTAACACGACGATGAGCATACATATACAGAAAAAAATGACTATATGGTTTCTTAGCTACGTGCTTTTCCCATGTTTTTCGCAGCCGTATGATAATGAGATTGGGTGGGACTGGGACTGGAGGCTTCACTCGCCCCAATGAAGTCGGAGGCATTGTCACAACTTATTCCTTATGACGTTTATCCTCCACACAGTTGCCCTCGGAAAAAACTGGTGGTGGCTGTGTGGGTTTCTCTGTTTCTCTCTCTCTCTCTCTCGGAGATACATAAATCGTCGTCGTCTGCACAGATTGTCACCATTCCTAACTTCAGATGAAATGATGCGAAATATGAATGAGATTTCTGGCTAATGCTTGGCTCACACTCGCTTGCCTCCTCTCATTCGTCTTTGGACAAAAAAAGGCTCATTGGAGCCAGTAAATATAATATCCGGGTGGTATAGGAAAAACAAAGAAGGAAAAATACGCTGGACCATAGTGGCTCTTCTTTTTTTTTCTCTCTCTCTCTCTCTCCAGAAATAATAAAACAACACAAATTATCTGTTTGAATGGTCGCACATGTGATGTCGGAGGGCGACTATTATTATTTATTACGTAGCGACCGAGCCAAAACAAGGGCACTTTTGGAGCTTAGCATTATTTTTTTTAGCTCTGGTTACATAGACACAAATTCACGTCGACCAGGCGAAAAAATGGTAGTATTGGGTTATGGGAAAAGTGCAAAGTTGCATTCTTTCTGGCTGGCGAGGAGACTCATGCCATGGGTTGGCATTGGCATATACATGTCTGCTGAAAAAGAATTTTAGAGATTCAAAGTTCCGCAACCCAAAAAAAATTAGCCTTTTTATTACAAAATATGTAGGAGGTTACTGCAAAAAAAACAAAAGGAAAGAAAGAGGAAGGGGGGATTTAGTTTAAAACTACAACCCCCCCCCACCACTTCACTTCTTGATATACTGATTGAGGCTTAATTTTTTTCACAGTTTTGAGGCCATTGCATTGCATTGTTTGAATTTAAAATGAGCCTGAAGACCAAATAAGGCCAAATTTCTAAGAAAAAAAAAGAAATCTCACGTTTATGCTGCTGGTGCGGTGGTGAAGCAATCAAATGGAGTCCTTGTTTGGGAAAGAGTCCTCCGGATTGAGGGGGAGACCACCAGTGAGAGAGGCATTTAATTTGAGAGTGAAAAAACAATATGGATTTTTCCCTTGCGGCCTTTTGACGTGGTGGATAAATTATTTTGCCCTGATATGGCAACCTCCTATATTAATTTGCAACGTGTGTTTTCCCCTCCTCATCGAGAATTGGTTTTGTAATCAGGGATAATTATTATTAGTGGATTCTATATTAGCATATTGCCGACTTGGCCATTATTATTTTGCCATGTGATTTCATTCTGTTCCAACGTTATAGAGATGGAAATTGATAAATAATGATGACTATAGCGAAAAAGCAAAATTACTATTGATGATTTTCTAATTTTTTGCATGTAATTTTTGTTTGTTTGTTTCCAGATGTACAATCCGCGGCGCGTGCAGGAAAGCGCAGTCAAGTTCTCCTCGGTGGCTGGCATTCGGCTCAGGTCAAGAATGTATCAGCTTCGAGAGAGCGCAACCCGATCGGCTTCCAATCAATCAGATGGGCACGGTAAGGAAAAACCATCAAACTTTTGCTTTTAATATTATTATTTTTATTTTTTCTTCTTCTTTTTCTTCTCTACTACCTTTCTTCATTTCCCATTTCCTTCCTTCAAGTTATCTCCATATCATCATCAGGATACTATTATTATTATTACTTTCACGAAAACTTGATCTGGGTGGATCAAGTGTCGTCGTCGTCGTCGTCGAAAATGTCAAACAACAGCACAAGACACAAGAGTAGTCCACCATTATTTTCTTCTTTTGCAAAAGTTGTCCTCTACTTGCAATCAACGAGAAAGCAATCTTTGATTCCTTCCTCCAAGTTATGCTTATAATGGTTGGCCCTGGAGCTACGGAGGGAGAAAAAAGCGTTAGTTTTATCCCTTCTTCCCGTCTTCTTACTTACCCATGCACCATGTCTTTCCTCCACCAACCAAGATATTTTTTTTGTCCAGAATGATAATAAAAGATTTTCTTTGCTCGACTTGTTCGGGAGAGAGAGAGCCAGGTTTCTATAAAACAAACACCAGGAAAAAAAGGTACAAAAAAGTAACTAGTTCCCTGCTCCATATCTTTGCGGTGGTGATGGTGGTGGCGTATGAACTGGAAACTAGTTGAAGTTCGGGAATATATGTATTATGACCAACTGATCCCGAAGACGATACCACCATCAGATTTTCATCAAGATCCATAGAGTCGCGTCGCGTCGAGACTTGATATTTTATCCGGCTCAACTTTTTCCCTTCATTATTCCTCCAATAGATTCAAGTTTTTATTTTCTTTCCGGTCCCCGGCACCCTTGCCCACGCTCGTTGCTCTCAGGTATTGTGTGTGTGTGTTTGTTAAAGTTGAGGGGAGGTTGACAAAAGAAAGGGGCCATAACGGCTTCTTCTGTCCACCTCATCACATCCTCCCTCTCTGTCCAATGATGGCGAAACTTGATTAAGAAAGAAAAAGTCTCCATTAACTCTCCTTTTTGTTCAGCACTGCTCAAAGTGGGAAAATAAATACTCCCTGGAATAACTTGGAATATGGAGTGACCGCAAGTTGGGAATGAATGAATGGATGAATGAATGGATGGATGGATGGAGGGAGACTGGATGGAGGAGTGAGTGCTGTTGTGACCACAAGGTTTACTGGTTGGCTGACTCTTTATTGGACCCTTTTTCTTTGCAACTAACTATACATAGACTGACTCTCTTTTCATTCTATTACTTTCCGGACGGATGGCTCACTTAATCTCCAAATTTTTTTTCTCCCGTGAGCTCCGCTGGACGGGTGACGGTGGGCATAGGAACGTAAATATTCAGAAAAATGGCGAGTCAAAAGGTTTCCCCTGGTATAAACAACTGGGATGACTGGCTCTAGCTAACTACTTTCCTCTTACTTCAATACCCAACTTTTTTATGCTTATCACACCGAAAGAAGAAGAAGAAGAAGAAGAAGAAGTTTTTTTCTTGCCTTGTGCACATCCATCCAGGACATCCACGTGAGGGCAGTTTGGTATTAAATGGATGGAACCCAGAGCTGATATATATTCTTGAGCCCAGTAACCACACGGACTTGAGGTGGCTTTCATCTTTCCCCTTTTATCACAGTGTTATGTCCTACGTTAAGATAGACATCGCTTTTTTGCAACTTTCTACTATTTCTGTTCACCTATATATATATATATATACTTTTACTCTTCATATCCAGGAATTATCATCAGGGCAAACCGCCACCACATCATTCCTCCTTCCCAAAATATAATACCAATATTATATCTCTTTTAGTCTGCCGTCAACTCCCATTTTTCGGGGAAGAGAAGATACTTGAACCGGAATCATTTCCTACTGTTTTTATTCTTCTCTCTTCTTTTTTTTCCTCCTCTTCCGTCTCTTCATGAGGAAAAAGAAAAAGAAGGGGGTTTTTGGGTTTGGTAGTAGTATTCCCAACCTCGTGTTTTGATTACTCTTCTTGGCACTACTCCTCCTTCACTCCCATTAATTTATTCTCGGAAGTGTGGCAGTTGTTTTGTGGGAGAAACTCAGCAGAGTAAATACCCGCCCGCCCCGCGTCCTCGTTTATATTTATTTACTTCATCTTTTCACTAAATTAAACTCGGCCTCCATCCATCCATCCACTCCCCATACCTCATGCATTTTTAAGGTGAAAATCGGCCCGCTGCTGTCTGGCTGGATTCTCAGAAGGTGCGAGCTCATCATCGAGGAGGCGGCGGCGAAACGGGTCGCACTCCCTCCATCAATTCCCCTCCTCATTTATTTTTCCTTTTTTTAGTATTTTTGAAGCAAAGGTCAATTTTCTTGTTGTACATGCCTCTGGTCGTCGTCATACACACACGCACTCTCTCTCTCTCTCTCTCTTTCTCTCTGTTGATGTATCGCTATTGAGTCAACCAACTAATTCATTATTGTGTTGTGTAAGGTGGCAAAAAAAGTAGATTGCTATTGAGGGAGCCGCCGCCGCTTGTCGCTGCGTGTCAAAAGATGTACCTCATCTTGTAATAATAATAGTAGTAGTAGTCATAACAATAATAATAATATTGCTAGAGCACTTTACATATATGCACCCTATCATCCATCCTCCTCCTTTCTCCCGAGAAACATGAAATACCTGACTGAGTCGAGAGAGAGAGGGAGAAGAAGAAGAAGTGACACAAGTTTCCCGTGTGCCGCCGCCTTGCCTCCAACTCACAACATCAGAGTCCGGGTTCATCCATATTCTGGGAGAGTGACAGGGATTTATGTTGTGACAACATTCATTATTTTGAACCCACCATCTAAACCAACAACAGCAGTTTTTTTTTCAAAGTGCTTCTTCATGTAGTGCAAACATTGAGTATTTTTTTACGGAACGACGAAGAAGAAATAAGAGGAGAAGAAACATCATCTCCTGTCCGTGCTCTTCATCGAAGTGAGGTGAAGGTTTCCTCTAGAAGAAATAAAAAGTGTTGAGGGGAATTTATAGGAAGGAGGGTTATATGTTCTCTCCTCAAAACTCAAATATATATTTATACATATATATATATTATGTCGGTATTACATATTCCACCTGAAAGTTGAAGAAGGATGACTTTTCTACTGCTCTCACTCAAGTCTTGTTGCTGCTTGGCATGATGACAGCAAAAGCAAGTTTTTTCCCCTTCTCTCCTTCCAGCCCTGCAGAGGATGATGAAGGAAAGTTCAATCGAGCGTGTCCAATGTAGAGAGATCTGTGACAGAGTGCAGATTTCAAAAGGAGGTGGTGATTGGTGGTGGTGGTGGTGGTGGTGTTGGCGGATCTACAACTTGAGCCTTCTTCCTTGATTCCATATGTACGCATAGTTTTCTGCGTGAAGTTAGTCGTCTGTCGTCCTTTCTTAGAAAGCTATTGTGCGAAAAAAAATCAACTGTGTTCCATCATTGTCCTCAGTGTCAGAGAGTTGTGTCGACACTACCGGTTTTTTCTTAGCAAGAAAATGAGCACGCGAGCAGGCAGGCAGGCAGGCAGCCTGGGGAAGAGACGACGACACACAACCAATCCTAGGAAACCTCCTAATTTTTCATGAGTTGACGCTCAACAGTGATCGGGCTCCGACGTTGACATTTTCGATTATGCCTTTAGATCCAACTCTCATCATATAATTCATATAATCTATGGGAACGGAGAGAGAGAGAGAGAGGACCTCACCCTCCTCCACCACCACTCCATCTCTTCATCCATCCATCCGTCCAACAACCCGATCTATTTTTCTTTTTGTATGGGATAGTGGATGGTAGTAGTGTTGTTGGAAAAAGGGATAAAAGATTTAACGTGGTGATATGTTTTCCACTTGCCCAAAAATGTTTAGAAAAATTTTCAGTTGTTGTCATGCGTGTTTCTTCACGTCACGGATAATTGACTGGGCTCTGCCTCGGCTTCCCACTTTGAATGTATTTTATTCATGGGTTGGATTGAAAAATGGAGTTGAGTCAGTGATGTCGTCGTCGCCATACTTATTTATTACTGCTCTCTTCTCTGCTTTGGAAATCCCTCTGACTTTTCTCGACATATGTATTTTTTCCAGCTCGCATTTGCATTTCAACCCAATTTGCATGTTGTTGTCGCGAAACAAAAAAAAATGCAAAAAAAAAATAAGTTACGAATTGTAGGATTATTTATAATAGCAAAAGACGACGAGTTTCCATGGAATTCCAACAACCTTTCCTTTTTCCTTAGCATTTTTGCAAGTTGGGAAAAAATGAGTTTGGAGCGTAAGAAATCAAGTATTATGGCGTATTATTCTCAAGCTCACCTGAATTCAATACAGGATTTGGGGAGTCCGTGTATTTAAGGTGAAATTGAGTGAACAAACAGCAGAGCTATTCAAAACGACGACGACGGCACATATAATATATGGCATTGGAGGCAGGTAGAAAGTTGACTCTCTCTGTAAAAATTGCGTATTAGATCCGTTATCATCCGAATCCCGTTTCTACTACAAGTTTGTTAATATTTGAATAGCCTCTCAAGTTCACTTCCACCTTGGGCTACTCCACCTCCTCCTCCATGAAATGAAGCCAGTAGTAGTTGCCAGTAAAGTAGTAGCATGTGAAACATGTGAAATGTGCGTTGTGCATGCTCGAGCGAGAAAATGAATAGGACAGAGAAAATGAATTATCCGTTATCCATTACGTTTCGAGTTGTTTCTGGAGGGGATGCCGAGAATGAAAGAAGCAAAAAAAAGTGTCAGGCGATTCGGCATTTTCCAAGGAGGAAAAAAACACGCGGCGGCGGTGGTGGTTCCCCTTCTGAAGTGGACCGATTTTTTTTGCGCCGAGAACTGTTATTAATGAATAAAGCTGCTGCCCTCCTCACTTATTCCATCCAATCCCATGTAACATTCCCATTTCGCGAGTAATGGGGAACAGGAGTGTAATGTCATATCAAATCTCCATACCCTCCACTCCACTCTCTCCACACACACACACACGCTCTTAAAAGGAGGCAGGAGGGATATGGATTTGGTGGAAAGGTGCAGCAACCTGTTCGGCTTTGTTCCACATGCCTACGTCACTAAAAAAGCTACATTACACGAAACTTGGGCTTAAATTCACTTTTCACGAAAGCGAACCTCTCGTCTCTCTAATCAAAACAGGAATTCGTTAAGATGGAAAAACGGTATATAAAAAATGTGCATCAGGAAGAGGGGAAAGGGGGAGAGCTGTTTTGGCTTTACACTTTCTTCTTTTTTTGCCTTATTCCCTTTTTCTTCCGCCTCCTTCCCAGCTAAATGGCAAACTGGACGGGATTTAAATGAAGTGTTTGGTACAACAACAGCAGAATGGGGCATGTATGCAATCATTCTTTTATTTGTCACTCAAAACAGGTCGGCCTTGTCTCCGCACCAAAGGCACTTGACAGCTAGCATAATTCACGCTTTTCCTAACACCAACCAACTCCAAAACTCCATCCAGGTATATATACATATGCCTGGCTTTCGAGCAGACACGAGATATTACTTACTTAGTTTTTCCCCACTACTACTTATTCCTTTTCTTGATGCTGGAAGCCATGGCGGCGGGGGAAGTTGGAAGTGGTTCTGGAGAATTTGGTTGTTACACTATTAGTCTAATCACTTGAGAGAGTTGGAAGATATGATATGATAGAGTCGATCCCGCTCCAATAATTCCAATGTTTTTCCCTTAAGTGTATTTCAAGATTGTCGGCTGCTGATGAGTTTTTTTGGGTTATCATTCAATTTTCTCCCGACAAAAAAAAAGTTAGACGTAGCATTACAATTTTGCATGTTCTCGGAATGCATATTAATAAGGATGCAACATAATAATAATAATAATAATACTTTTTTGTATGCTGGGGCCTCATTACAAAGAGTGCATAATATAAACATCTCGCGCGTGGTGCCCATTTCCTCCGCATTCCAGCCCTGCTTTGTGTCACCTACCTTCATGGAGATATGGTGGTACGACGACGACGACGACATGCGTGATTCTGGAAGTAAACGGGTTTCGACGAGCCTGAGCCTCCATTTATTCGAGCATTACTGACTATTGTTATTTGTTATTTGTGTCGTTACATGGAACTAGTGGGAAGACAAGCCGAGCGCAAGCCGATGCGATGATGATGGTAGCATAAATGCTTCTTCACACACTCCAAATTGAATGGAAAAAAACCTCCCAAGCTTTAATGCAATTGGTATATATAGAGTTGTAACATTATTGTTGATATTGTACTTGTTGAGTACACACTTATTATTACTGCCATCTTCCCCTCCACCTACTACTTTCCCCCTTTCATCGTGAGTTTCTCTCTCTCTCTCTCTCTCTCTCTCTTTCTCTCTCTCACTCTCAGACTTTTTAGCATTCATCCAGAGTGAGTGGTGAGGCAGCCAATGTGAAAGTTGAGGAGAGTTCCCTTTTTAAAAAAACCATAATAAAAATATACGGCTCAACGTCACGGCCTTTTTCAAGTTCACATTTTTCACAGGTCGCCAACTCTCACCACCTCTCCTCTCCGACCGTAAAATAATGAAGTGCATTCGCTTTTCCCCCGCGTCCCCCTCATTTTTTTTTCAGTCTTCGTGTTTATTATCACCTACCTAGCCATCCCTCCGCGGTGGCAGTCGGCAGTCAGCCAGCGTTGTGTGGAAAGCTTACGATATACCTACTACCTACTTACATTTTCATGGGTACATTTGCATACGACGACGACGACGGACCAGGCACTCACACAACAAAAGTCACACATGTCAGCCCGCTAATATTTTATTAAGGAGCCATTTGTGGTAACTAAATAAAAAAATTCCTTTCTTCCGACTTACTACAGAGAATGCTGACACTCTCACACTCGCCTGAAGTTAGCCAGTTGGAAGAATAATACGCTTGTCGTCGTGTTCCGTTGTTGTCCCTTGCTTCTGATGATGATTTTATAATATAGCTATACACCGAGACTGGTATTACTACTTCCTTATTGTGTTTTCACAAAAATTGTCGAGCCCACAAAAAGGAATGAAGCAGCCATGGTTGCTGGAGCATCGAGCAGTTTGATTAAGAGTGGTGGTAAAAAAAAGTCTGGGGTTGCTCTCCTTCTCCACCTTTTTTTTATTTAATGGTATGCTTTACTTTGTCACTCTCACATCCCCACACACACACACACATCAGCCAGGAGAGACGATAATAAATCTATCCGGAAAGGAAATCAGTGACAGCAAGTGAATAAATAAAATATGCATTAATCGACGGGGAGAGAGGGAAGGAAAAGACCTCTTGTTATAAATGTGTCTCATGCCTCATGCCTCCCTTTATTGACTCACTTGCTCTCCAACATTTTTTCTCGGTTGCTAAAAAAAATGCCCGAACCGAACTCGCACTGACTGGCTCTCTCTCTCTCTCTACAACCCGCAATATTCATTCACACTGCATATAGGTGCATGCATTGCATACCTATTACTTATACGTATACCCATGAGGGGGGACCCTGTAACGTAACGCTACCAACTTTTTCCCGTCACCAGGAACACTTTTCAGTGTCATGTTTTTACTCTCTTTTTACGCACCACTCTCGGGGTGAGCCCATTAGAGTGGCATTATGGCTCTCCAGATAGCAAACATTTTATATTTGCTTGGTTGGAAAGTAAATATTAAGTAGCAGGCTAGTCATATCTCTGTTTTTAAAAACAGTGGGAGCTCTACAGAAAATACATATGTTTAAAAAATCAGTCACCCACCTGCAACCCCGCTATAAATGTGCCACCACCCATTCACCGACTTTATTGGATACCTATATCCATTTCGATGGTTTGGAGACACACAAAATCACTAAAAGAAGTGATTATTTTATATTTCATATTATTTTCTCATATTTGTATTTGTAACGGCACAAACCCTTGTGCCTTTGTTCCATTAGTTATTAAATTATTGGTTCAACGATGAGCCGTGCTTTTTGGAGACAGTTGATAATAATATATGCAACATTTGCGCCGGTGTCACACCTCGCCACCTCCCTCACCGTCGGGAAATGTCATGTTTCCTAAAGCTATACACATATATCGATGCATGCATCCACGGACGTGCTAACTTGTCATTTGGATTTAATAGTTGCTGGGCTTCCCAGAAAAATAGGGACTTGAAGGGTTTCTTTATATAAAAGTGCTCAAAAAGCTGAGGAGCAAGCAGGTTGAGTGTATGAATGAATGAATGGAATACTTGTGCTGGCTGCCAGTGAAATATTATCATCATGTTTACATTTACTTCATAATAATCTACTCGTCGTCGTAGTTGATGTATTACTACGTCACTTGTCCTTTCCATTTTGTGGCAGATTGAACTTGTGGGGGGAGGTATTCAAAGTATAACTAGGTTGTCAGCCACGTGATATTATCCATCATCATCATCATCGTCGTATCAAATATTTTTTGCTGAATCATTTTTCAATACAATTTGTCCCTTTTCCTCCCTTTAGTTTAGTAGCTCAAGGAAAGTATGAATGGAGCTTGAGTTGTCGTACCAGACGGAACGGTACGGTTCGGTTTTCTTGAGATTACTAATATTATTTATGGGTGATGGGTTAACCTCATATTATAATGTTTTGAAAGTCATGGTTCGAAAGGGATCCATCACAACCCAGAGTACTTCTTGCAAGACTCAAAATCTGACCTGGTTTTATTTTTCTAGTAATACCATTTATCATGCATCTCTGCTTTGTGTGTATGCCAACCTCCCCCATTTAAAAGCTTTTCACCACCGTAATAATAAATAAATTGAAAATAGCAAGGTGAAAAACAAGGTTATTATACATTTTTTTTTAAAAAAATAGAAAGATCCTCATTAAACGCCGTGATATTATTACTGCTCCTGTTTAATAACAACGGCTTTATTTCTTCGAGCGACGACGACAGCTTTAAAGAGGAATTAGTAATTGAGGCAGTTGAAGTTTCGGAATTCTCCGCAAAATTGAATCCCGTGAATGAGCTGAGCCACACTGACTGACTGAGTGTTAAATTCTCCAGAACTGGTAAGCGTGCGTTCGTGTGAAAAGGATTTTAACCCTGGGTTTCGGGACATTGAGCACGGGAACGGGACTACATGGCAAATAATATGAATCTGAATTCCCTTCGGATTTCTTCCAAGTCGAGCTTCTGTTCCAGGGAACAACCATTTCCTTGTTCGCCAATCCCCAAACGCGTTTTCCCGTACAAGTTGAAGTTGAGAAGCAATTCCAAGCGTGATTTTATCTCGAGGAACACTATACAAAGCATGCATGTTCTCGTCCTGTTGTCGGCCATAGTCCTTTGTATATTTTTGTGTGAGATGCAGAAAAACTTGCAGTTTTTCTTGACAGCTAATCATGACATGAGAATGCACTTCAAATAAAGCTTTACTTCAGCAACCTTTCCATTTTCCCCTAACCTCGCGGAGGAGGAGTAGTAACACCACCACCAAGAGATCTAAAAGATCCAGAATGGACGATAAGAAGAAGGAAACTAAAGTTGTGTTCGTACTGAAGCCATGCATAGAGCAAGTTTTGGAATTTGTATGACAACCAAAAAAGAAAAAGAAGTTTGTGAAGATAGGGATATTTTTTTTTGAATAGTGAATAATGCCATGTAAGAAGCCAGGTTGACGTGGACACATTATGTATGTACAAGTTTTTCCCCCAGATTTTTTTTTCTCTCTCCAAGAAAAGTTAAGACTGGTTATCACCCTGAAAGATGGTCATTGGTTGTGATAACTGTGAGGCTAGAGGTATTTGTTACAAAGTGAGTTTTCTTATTATCTCAGCGTACTTTTTTTCCTTGATAATTTTTCCCCTTGTCCAATGAACCAAGAAACTTTCCTTTCCTCAATTTCCCTTTTCCCTTCCTCAGCCCAGCCCAGCCCTCCTATTGAATGAGCTAACATGGAAAGTTGAATGGTTCAAGGAGGAGGAGGAGGAATGTAAAGAGGAAAAAAGAGAAAATTAGCTGAGGGTGCTATTGCACTGGAGGAATCTGGAGAGAGAGAGAGGAAGAGAAAAAAAGTTTGAAGAAACTAGTGTAGAGTGGATATTTTTTTCAACTTCCTGTTCCCTTTGTTAGGATAAAGCATAAGTTTTTTTCTTCTCTACTTCTCTATAGCCGATTATGAATACGGACACATTTTTTTCCCTTCTTGGTTGCTCTCATTGTGTCTGTCAAATTGGATATTGGATGAGAACAGAATGGACCAATGTTGTTGTTTTTTTTCACTCTCTCTCTCTCTCTCGGTGGAGGAGACTAAGCGGTGGTTGTTTTTTGAGCGGACATGTCCACCAAGATTGTTATTATTGGTAGTTTCGGGCGTATAACCATTCCTTCTAACCTCGACACAGATATCCAGCGGAAGTGATCGTCGTGCCCTTTTTTCGTGGATGGAAAGGAGGAAAGGGATGTGAGGAGGAGAGGAGAGCGGTGTGGTGGTGGTGGGGATGGTGTTACAGGTCAATGGAATGACGTCCGGAGGTCAGCACCCTCCACAAAATGTTGAATGTCTGGTTTTTTTGGAGAGGAGACACACACACGTGCCGTGCCTTATGTAAGGAATGCAATTACACAGCACTCTCCTCCAATGTCTGTCACGACGACGACCATCAGCAGCCCTTTGCTACAGTTTAAAAGACAATTTGGTCTGGAGATCCGTCCGCGCGGACGAGTTTTGTTGCATGTCCTTGAATGCCCTGCTGCTTCGCTTCCTGTAATTACATTTTTTTCTAAAATTTGTACAAAATCCTCCTCCTGATTCAGGCATTTCAAGTTCATTGCAGCTGAGAAGGGTGTATATTACATATATTGAGGTGGGAATACCCAGAAATTTTTCGGCAAGGAAACTTGAAGTTGTTAGTGGAAATGTATAAATGAATGTGGTCCTTCTTTGACGGAACAAAATGATTGATATGTGGTGGTTTTACTCGGAAACTACAACTCATTTTACCGTCATCCGCCATAAATAATTTTTTTTTGCGTAGTAAAGCATTTTTTTTTCTTCTTCAAAACAAAAAAATGGGATGCAAAAGTGCTCACCACAACAACAACGCCAACGCTACATAAGACCACTTTCTCTCTGCTTTTTTTTTATTTTCCCGTTACGGCCAGGCCTTTAGGAAAACTCTCCTCCTCAGTTTCCCTATGAGCGTCAAACACGAACCCACCAGGCGAAATAACACAAGAAAGAAGAAACGCGAAACCTTTGGCCGTTTACGGTAAACCCTGGTTTTACTTCATGCATATTTTCATGATAAAAAAAAGTAACAAGGGCTGGTTTCCTCTCTTTTTACTCCTATTTTGGCATACATAAGTAATAGAATGATTTCTCGTCGTCGTTCCTTGTTCCCTTTGATTTCCAAGCATAATGAATCTTGTGCATGCAAACTAGTTCAGCTGCTGCTGGTGTGAGACGCGGAGACTCTGTTGAGTTGAGTTGAGGTTGAGAGTGGAGCGAGCGAGCGAGCAAGTGTGTGATGTGATGCTATGCCTATATAAAAAAGTTGCATGGGCTTCAAGTTCCTTCTTTTTTTTATTTTTTTGGAAAAGGATAAAATCAGATTGCAAATCACGTTTTGGCATGCTGTTGCTCTCCCGGCTCCCCTCTAATATTCCAATTTTTACATGTACACACACGGAGGTGGTGGTGGAGGTGGTGGTGGTGGGGTGGGGACGAGCAACTCTTGAAATACATATATACTCTTGTTCAATTCATTCTTCTTCTGCTGTTTTTCTTCCTCCCAAACTCCGCTCACTCACTTTTGCTTTGCTGTTTGTAAAACATGCACCCAGTTTTCTTCGTCTTACTCCAGGACGGATTTTCCCGACACAAACCCAATTGCCATTTTTATTTTGTGCTAAAAAAACTCTCTAACATCAACACAAGCATTGCTTCTTTTTTCCTTGTAAATCCTACAACACTTATGTTGTGTTTAGTCCGTTCAAGTTGCGTTTTTTTTCTTCCCTGCTCGCTCCTGCTGCTGTTTTTGCACAAGAAGGGGCACTCCCGGCACAGGTAATCTACAAATGTAAAGAGACAAAATTACGGGGCTGTTAGCCTTCAATTAGTTTCGCCGTGCGAAAAGAAAGTGCGTGAAAGGGAACACGAAAATGAGAGAGAGATTGTGCAAGATTTCGGGTTTTACCCTTTTTCCCTTCACGATCATTCCTCCCATCATGATCATGCACCACCGCAGCGGTTGGACTCAGGTTGAAGAGTTGGTTGTGAGTTGGAGTTGTGTGGAGGGAGCTGTCGTGTTTTGGTTGTAGGGAAAGGCAAAAAAAGAAAACTTCAATTATAAGTCGACACAGTCCCCCAAAACATACATCTTTCTTAGAGAGCGGCAGGCAGGCAGGCAGGCATGGAGTGTGTAATAATAAACTGGGAAGAAATGCTACACTACCAATTTTTTTTTCTTCTTTCTCCCCTTATGACGGATGGTGATAAAATGTATTTTCTTTTTGTGTTTTCGAACCCAGCCATTAATGCCATTATTTAAGTAATAACATAATGTGTTGCTGCTCTTGTCGCTCGCTTGTAAAATTGAGTTGCGAAAGGTAATTGCAAAGAAACTCATTTGCATATGGGCTCATGCAACCCATTTTTTCTTGGAGGGGAGAAAACTGGTGTGAGGAATAGTTTTCGGAAAAGTTGAGAAAGAAGTTTTGAAACGAAGTTTACTTATTTGCAAAAAAAATAACGGAAAAGAAAAAAAGTTTTGCACTAGTTCATAGAAAGGATGTGAAATGTGGAATATTATTGCGTTGGATTTTGGTTTGTTTTTCTTGAAACATTTCTTCTTGTTAAGAATCGTCAAGATTTTTGTTAGTTGCTGTATAAAATAACCTGTGGCTAATATATGCCCTTTTCCCGTGCCTTTTATATTATAAATTAGGCCTGCCCTGGTTTAACAACCGTTGCTAAAAATTTAGCCATCTCCTCACTCTCACCATCAACCCGACTTTCCCTTGGTTTTATTCTCAGAATATGATCTTGAAACGGAAAGCCGTCGTTCCCTTGATGAAGCACTCGCCCTTGTGTGTTCCTCGGAACCACCATCATGATTTCCGGTGAGGGCTCTTGCAAAAGAGTGAGTGAGGAGGTGGTGGTCGGCTGGAGCTGGAGTTATCTGTTCACCAGGCAGTCCAATAAACTAAGGCAGCTTACGGCTGTTTGTTTACCCACTTTGTTTCCTTTCTTCCAGTCGGCTTGATTTAATGTAGGATGAGGTAATATTTGTTCTTTTTTGCATAATGTAACATGTGTGGCCCTTGCAAAATCCAGCTTGCTGTCTTATTAATGGGGTTTGGGGAGGAGGAGGGAGGGAGCGGCGGAGAGGGCGAGCAGAAAGTTATGTGGTTGTGCCACAGGACGATTCTCTCTCTCTCTCTCTCTCTCTCTCTCTCTCTCTCTCTCTCTCTCTCTGTAAACTTCAACTTCTTTACCTCCTCTCTTGCTTGCATATTACATAATCATGGAGTGGTTAGCTTAGAATTAGGAGTCGTTTGAGCTAAATAGCCAACTTGGGCTGGAAGCTGGAGTTAGCTGGTGCGGAAAGCCGAATGTAAAGTAAAATGAAATGGGATAGGCGGATAGGCAAGGCAGTGTGGATCTAGTCTAGTCTACACTTGACGACGTTCCCTTGTTATAGCCGTAGCCACCACAACAACTCTCCAGGCGAAACGTTTTTGGTTTTCCGTCTTGTTTACTCTACCTCAATTTTTAGCCTGAATAATAATTCTTCTTTTTTTTTAAATAATTGGCCCATGTTTAAAGCTCAAGCTTCATTGCTGTAGCAGTATTGCAAAATAAAAAATATAGGGATCGGAATGGGGTGGATGGGATGATTTCGTGGGCCCCGAATGGAACATGGAAAAGATGCATAATAATTAGTGGGCAAAAAAAGCCAATAACGATGAGTCGAAGCTGCCGTCCTTGTTTAACGGTCGCCGTCGTGTTTGCCGAGGTTCCGTCGTTGTTCGTTATTCGTTATTATGGATATTTTGGAGTAGCACTTGATATTGTTTGATGCTTCTTTCAAGTGTGGTAACACTCTCCGGCTGTGGTTATGAGGGTGGTGTATCATTACCCGAGACACTCTCCTTTCACTTTTTTTTATTACATTTGTATTTGTGCTTGCCTTACCCTCCGTCGTCGTGATGGTGGTGATGGTTCGGTTGGTGTGCTTTGGCTCTGGTTAAACCAGTATCTCTTGATCAGATCTTGTGTGCAATGGGCCACTACCGAAAAAAATTTTAGGGCTAACTACCATTTTCAAAGTTAATGGGGAAATGGGGGGAGGCATGCATGCATGCTGGAAAAATGGGATGCCCGTTTGGTTTAAGTGTGTAACTCATGTTCCTCCTTGTTCCTGCTCAGCGCGCCGTCGTCACCAAGCAAAACCTCCACTCTGCCACCACCGCCGCCGTCATCCCCACTTAACTACACACGACGACAATCTTATTCATAACACGACCCATTTTGAATGGTTCCGTAGAGCAGAGAAGAATTGGTTCATCATCAGTTGAGGAGGAGAGGTTTGCTGGTTGCTCCCGTGCAGAGTAGGACCCCTTGGAGTTGGTGTTCTGGTGGAGTTGTAAAGACAAACGGGCCTCCAACACTACTCCCCTTTCCCTCCATCCACTCTCCCATTAACCAATATAACCAAAGTCTTTCAAGTGTTCTAGTGATCCTTTCTCATGTCTCATGAATGACTACTACCAGCTACTACATACTAGGACTATCAGCAGCAGGATTTTTTTATATACATTTTCCTCCTGGAGTAAACTATCCCATCACCCAAGTCCCATTTCGGATGAACAAGCAGTGAACCAGAGCAAATAGGATTCTGCGTTTGCATTCTTTCGTCTTTTTTCCCCGAGATAACATCAAATGATGGGATGGTTTTTATTCAACACACACCAAGTTCCATCATATGCATGTAGTGTCATAGTGTCATTACATGGCTTCTTTGATATCACTCTTGCCTCCTCTCCCTCATCACGAGGATGATGACGACGGCGATGATGATGACGACGACGACGATGATGATGATGATGATGACAAACATTTTACTCCTTTGGTTGCCAACCAGTAGTAGTCACAGCAGCAGGCAGGGATGATGGAGGCTATATTGAGGCTGGCCTGTGTGTTCTCGGCCTAATGATTCTGTTACAGCTAACAGCACCATTCCCCTTGCTGAAATGAACCTTAAATTCATGACACTTTTAACTTATTATTATACTCCTTTTTTACTCTCGCTTGGCCGCTATATGCCTATATCCCTCCGTGTTTCCAAACTCTTTTGGAAAGTAATGCGGGTGGTGGTGGTGTTATGAAGTGGAGGATGAAGCACAATCAGTCAGAAAGCATCTATATAAGGGCCCTCCTCCGTATTGCTACTATGCCAGGCCAGAGAGTTCGCAATTGTCCTCCCTGTCCCACTTGATCTCAACCCAAATGCTCGGATACTATACTCTATAATGTTTGCTTGTCCTAAAAATATCTGTGAGAGCATATTCATTTGGCGCGTAGAGTGGTGGAACTGGTGGTGGTGGTGGTGGTTGAGGAGTCTAATAATGATCGAGTTTGAAATCGAATGTGGATGGTGATGATGATGATTTACATTGTAAAGGGTTCATAGCCCTATCCGTATAGTAAGTATCTCAGTCATTGGACACGAGAGAAGAAGATTGGCCCAGAGTTAATGAGAATTTTTTTTGTGCTGCTGTGAGATCCAACCCATTCTCAATTCAAATTCCGGCTCACTATTTTTTTTTGGAAACCTAGTGACACTGTTTGTGTGGTCGTGGGTGCATCCCGTCGTGGAAAAAATAGATATATTTTTGCGCGTGTGTGTGTGGATTGAATCACCCTTTTTTGTTATAATGACAGGACAAATGACTCAGTCAGTTTTTTTCCTCCTCCTTCTATAGCAGAATAATGGCAAGTTTATCGAGAGAGAAAAAGAGACGGGTTTTACGTTCGGGCGAGCAGTTGAAAATTTATCAAAACTGTATCTCGCCGCTCCCTCTGGTTGTCTCCTAAATGAAAGCGGAAATAGCACAGAAAACGACTGCGAGTCAGTCGTAGGACTGACTGAGCCACCATTGTTGTTGAGCGGTGGAGAAAAAATAAGCACGACGACTTGGGTCCCACCACTTCAGCTCCGACTCGCTGCCCTATTGAACCGACGACTGCCAAAAAGGATGGGTTTTAGTAGTAGGTTCTCCCTGAAAAACCCTATCTGATTCATTGTAACCCGGATGATTAATTGCTTTTGAGTGGGATTGTGTGAGTGTCTGTGTGAAATGGAAATGGCACGGATATTTCATTTAGCACAATCCTCCTCTCTCTCTCTCTCTCTCTCTGGCATAAAACCTCTCCCTTTGTCCATACATTCTATACGGAGCCCAATGCTTAATTATGGGTAAAAGTAGAAAATAACAGATTAACTTTGGCTTTCATCGACGACGAGTCTGGGATGGCGTGGCCCACACGATATTTTTTTTTCCTCCTCTTCTCCTGTTTTCTCCAGTCCCTATTTAATCATTAAATGGCAAAGCCTTTTTTCTGCCTGGATTTTCACTCGGAAAATGTGAGCCCGGCGTGGGATTTTCATTTTAAAACTAGCTAATTACACACAAAGCCAGGCCACTTGATTAGCACACACACACACACACACACCATGGATGGGAGAGCCTTTGTAAGAGGAAACTAGGCTATAGCACTTCGTCACTGTCGACGCCAACTTCCTCGGAAAAAAAATAACTATCAAACACAAAATCCCAATGAATGGGAGACTTTGGCTCTCTCTCTCTCTTTCTAATAAAGATTGCATCTATCCGGACGTTTTTTGAAAAATTGATGATTTTCTGACGTTCGTCCTCATTTCTTCTGAAAAAAAAACCGTGGCTATGGGCGAACGAAACGAAACGAAAAAAAAAATCCTTCTCCTAATTTCATCACGTTCTCATATAAAATCATGATGATGACGGCGATGGTGGGATTTTTTTCCAAAGAGTGAGCTCAGTCAGTTCCAAAGAAAATAGAAGGGAAAGGTATATATACCGAATGAGTTTTGTAACATATGTCCGTGAAACGAGCCCTTTTCACTTTTTTTTTCTCCGAAAAAAAAATTCTTTACTTCAACTTATATATATATGTAGTTTAGTTTTTTTTCGTCTCTACTGCTTCCCATTTTACGAGTAAATAAGAAGGGCATACAAAAGTATATAAATGAAAAAAAGGGAGACAAAAGTAATACATTTTTCTGTATATGCATTTGGCAAACATGGCAAAAAACTGAACTCTCTCTCTCCCTATATATATATTTGCTCCTTCTCGTCTCCTCATCTTCTTCTTCTTGCTCAATCTCTTTCCCCTACCTTTCCCCGTTTTAGATAGACAAGGGGAAAAGGGCTAAAGTTGAAAGTCAGCATGGAGTTGATTTTTATATAAGTATATATATATTTTTAAAGGAGAGCTGAGAGAAAAGTATGAAGAACAGGTTGCCGCTGGCTGTTGGTCATATCCCCTTGTTAATATTCCATTCCTCTGAACACAAAAAGTAGTCGAGAGAAGGAGAAGAGAGAGAGAGAGAGAGAGAGAGAAAGAGTTGGGAAATTCTGGAGTTTTTGGGTTGGGTTCGTCAACCAGATAAACAGTCGAGGACGACGACGATGCGATGTCTTGTTGTCGCTACACATGGCAGATTAGCAGACTCATAAAGTGTGGATCCATAACGGAGTCCTTATTTTTTCCTCTCTAAAGGATTGCGTAATATTCCTATAAAAAATTTTGTCAGAAGAACACTTCCCCCCCCTTCCTCCCCGCGTCCCCCTTCTTCCCTTCTCGTATTTATTAGCATACGTTTGTGTTTGTGTGCTGTGAGGAAAACAGGAGGAGGAGGAAGAAGGAAGAAGGAGACTGGCGATATAGAGTAAATAAAAAAGGGGTAGAGGAGGAATGGGAGTACAAAGTGAAATGATAATAGAGTCAAAAGTGGGTCTACAGAAAACTGCGCATAATTTTTGTATACATAATTTAAGACAGAAATTATGTTGAAAACCAGCTAGAGCGTGTAATGTTTCAAAAAAAAGCTAAATAATATGCGCCAGTTGTTAACAAC
Source organism: Dicranocentrus wangi (assembly GCA_036850665.1). Taxonomy (NCBI): domain Eukaryota; kingdom Metazoa; phylum Arthropoda; class Collembola; order Entomobryomorpha; family Entomobryidae; genus Dicranocentrus; species Dicranocentrus wangi. The sequence continues at coordinate 19,289 of JAANSN010000426.1, read as the reverse complement.
CGAGAAAAAAAAGAAATGGCGAGTCCTCCTTCTCCACCTCCTCCTCCTCGTCGAGAAAAACCTGTCCAAAAAATGCGACTCTTCCTCCTTTGACTGTGTGGGGCAGACATTCCTCTTTTGGTTCTCTTTTAAAAAGAGGAGCAGAGGATGCATTATGGCAGAAAATATATATAATATGCATAATATTTTTGGAATAATATATTCTTGTAGGGATCATCATCATGAGACATGCATTTTTGCAAACGTCGTCTATAGATGATCCCAGTCACATTTCCATGCAAAGAAGTTTATGCAAAACTTTGGTGTGATCATGAAGCGGAGCTAGTTTGGGCGTGGGCTGCTGGGCGAAATTAATATTTGAAGAAAAAAAATTAGGTTGCCCAAAAGAGCCTTTGATTCGGTGGTGCCACCGAATATTTTTTTTTGATAAAAAATGGAAAAAGTTTCGCTCCTCTCGTTGCATCCCTCCCTTTTCTCCTTGGAGGTATAGTGCCAACCACACGGAATTCACGGTGTGGATCACGAGGACAGGGAAAACGTAATCTGACATAGTTACACCGACAACCGACCGCTCTCTCTCTCTCTCTGACATCAGTTGCTCATCTTTCAAGTGTCGGCTTTTTTGCCTCCAGACTTGCAGAGTGGAGGGTGGTGGTGGTGATGGTGGTGGTGGGATGCACTGTTTATGCAGTCCTTTTATATCCCCTTCATCATAAAGGATTCTCTCTGTCTGCTTCTGATTTTCCTTTTCATCCCAAGATTACTCCTACTCCGTTTCCCAGAGTAATACTCTCCGAAACTAGTGCCCCTGGAAAAACAGACTCTCTCTCTCTCTCTTCTCCTGCCTACTTTGAAACAAGGAGAAGCATGTTGAGAGGGAGAGAGAGAGAGAGGTTGGAGGAAATGTCCTCCACTTCAAATGAATAAGTAATTGCAGCTCCTCCAGTCAAATAAAACGTCGTCGTTTATGTGCTGCAGCTTTGGAGTTTTCAAAGGGGAAACTACTACTCAGCTCTTCCAGGGCAGGTCAGCCACCACCGCCGCCACCACTGCCTTATACAAACTCTCTCAAGTTTTGTTTTATATATATATATATACTTTTAGTTGTGGAGGAAGAGGAAGAAGAGTGCCTTGGAGGTGGAAATTGATGTCACAATGACATATTATCCATATTAGTCTTCTGGCTCTATGACGTCACGTAATAAAACTAATTCCACACACAACTCGCCCCACATGCAATGCAGTCTTGTTTAAAGTGAGCCCCTTTGTCAATTTGTGAGAGGGTTGACATGAAAAGGAAATTATGCATATGGATGCCTGCCCATTTTGAGAATAATATAAACAGCATTATTATTAGTAGAGGCTATGCTGCTGCTACTGCTGCTGTCACCAACTCGGGATCAATTTATCACTTTTATTCTCTCTCTCTCTCTCCCTCTCACTTACTCTCTCTTTTAGTGCATTTCCTTTTTTGGTACAACTGTATAATAATTAAGTATTATTTTGTAAGTAATCTTTTTGTCCCTAATTCCATGTCCTAATTATTATTGCATTTCATTCATGTTGTTCTTGTTGTTGTTTGTTTTGTACAGGTTACTCTCGTGATTCGGCCGAATCTTCCAACGGGAGCCAAGTACAAGTGTGTGTTCGGCTCTGCCCCACCTCTGGACGCGGAAATGAAGCCGCACGGGCTGGAGTGCAAAACTCCGGCAGTGAGCCATCGCCCTGTGATACCTGAAGGTCAAGACCACGTTCAAGTGGATCTCGCGGTGAGATCTTCAGAGACCAATAAAGATTTCGTCAGTCGCTCCTTCTACTACTACAACTGCTCTCATCACACCCGGTGTCGCTCATGTGTCAAATCCGCGTGGGGCTGTAGCTGGTGCGTCTTCGAGAATCGATGTGTTCATGACACTTCTGTCTGCAACTCCTCGTCCGTCATTAGCGGGGAGAAAGTGGGACTCCTTCATATGATGCATCAGGTAAGAACGAAGACGCGGACTGCTGGCCTTGCCTGTCTGTCACTTTTTCCCCCTCACCTCCCCCACCTCCTTCCTTCTTACCACCTCGAATCCCGTCGTCGCTCCTTGTCATCCCCAAATTGAAATGTGTCTTGTCAGCTACACAAATTACTCCTGGGCCTTGCTTGCTCCAATCGAAATAAAAATCTTTCGGCAGGAGGAAACTAACTTATATATAATGGCCATGACGACGACGGTAGCGAAACCCTCCACACATTCCTTATTCCCTCCCTGTCCCATTTCTTCTTTGAACCTGTCACCATCTTTAAAACTTGCCATCTCCGGAATCCTCCTCCTCCCCCTTTAATTGTTTTTCTCCTCTCGAAAGGTTACATTTAGGCTAACCCTTGGAAATATGTGGGCTAACATTTATTCAGGCTAAGGATTCACCCAACCTAGCCGACCAGCTAAAAAAACTCTCATGTGCTCGCGTCGTCGCCTGGTTTTAGTTATAGGGTGTAAAATGTAGGCTGCGTTGTTGCTAGCTATACCTACACGACGAGACCAAAGGTGTGTAATAACTCTTTCCAAATCAAAGTTGTCTGTCCGAAAAGCAATATCATGAGGACGGGGACGGTGGCGCGGCGACGACGGCGGCGGGTGCGTTTTCCCCCAACAGTCCAGCAGCCAGCCAGTCTTTTGGTGACATGCGAAAAAAGAGTGATGAAAATAATAGGGTTTTCGATGCAATCCCTTTTCCCCGAGCCAGTCCCTACTAGCAGTGCAATATATGGAGGCATACAGAAATATCCGCTACGTGACAAGTTTCAAATTGCTTACAAGATGAAAATGGGTGAGAGAGAGAAAGAGAGTAAGGGGGACAGGATATATTCCACCAGTCCAACCGAGACTTGGTCCTTCCATCTTTTCACATGGTCAGGAATTTCGTTGTCAATTCAGCGGACCAGAACTGTGAGTTTCTCTCTAGCTCCATTTGGTGTTTGATTTGCTTGGATGCATTACTTATGGAGGACTAAGGTGGACGAGGACGATGGGAGAAGGGAAAAAACTCCAAAGGGAAGCCTCTGCCTCTCTCTCTCTTCTATATTGAGAACAAGGGTGGAATGCACAACTTATTCTTGTTCTTGTCTCTTTCTTCTCTCTGCCTTGGAACTCCATAGGTTCCAGTATGCACGTATGCGTATAGGTATGTAGGTATATGAATATAGGAAGGCGTTTTCTGAGAGGGAATGTGATAGACTCACATCAGCATGCCCTGTTTATTCATGTGGTGTTGGTCGAGTTGAACAAGGAAGATATTATGCCTATGAAAAACCAGAACCATGTTTACACTCCACGTACTACCACCACTACTACGACTACGACTACAACTACTACTACTGCCATTCATTTCCTCCCTCCCTACGCATACTAGTCCCCATGCATTTGCATTTTTGCTTGTAGTATTATTATTTTCTCCAGATTGACTTGTCATGGGATTCACGCTCCCTGTTTGACTTTTTTTCCCTCTTCTTCTTTCAATCTCTTCCTCCTTCCCGTGTCGGATATTTGTATATGTCTATAGGAGGTATATATATACACACATGTAGAACTGGCTGGTGGAGTTATATAGTCGTTCTAAAATGATGAACCTACCAAATGGCCCTGATAATCTGTTAGTTCCGCTCGGAATTAGTTTCGCAAAAAGAAATATTACAGAGGAGAAGGGGAAAAAAGGTTTTTTAGGAGCCTCTAGCACTCTGGGTTAGCTTCCTTTTTTTTTCTTGCCGTTTTTTTTCCTTTGCAAACTCGTCACCTTGGGCGAACGTGTAGATTGAAATGAAATTTATTTGTGTAGTTTCTCCCTCTCCTCGGGGCTGAGTTCACCTACTGACTGAGCGAAAAGTCGGAATTGTGGGGCAGCAGAGAGAAAGTGTGGTGCTCCTATCTGGGATCTATTCATTATTAATGTAGCGTGGATATAGGTATACTACAACAGTCCGCCGCGCTCCCAAGGAGCAACTCTCAAGACTGACGACGCCAAGAGTTTCATTTTATAGTCTATATATAGAGAGGAACCAAGCATTTCCAATAACTTTCCATTTCATACTACTTACTTGGCTCGCTCGCTCGGCTAAATAAATATGGAATTAAGGTCGGTTTCGGATTTCGGAGCGGAGGTGGTGGTGGTGTTAGTCCCAACCGGGAGCAAGATAAAAGGAAACGTCTATAATAAAAACGAGCCGATATTATACTTATATAAATATTATGCCCGTTTATATTTTTGACAGTTTGTGTAGCAGCAGTGTGTCCATGTCCTCCTCATCATTTATTGGTTTATTTTCATTCTGAGAAATTGGAAGTGATGCATAATTAAAGGGAGAGTTCATGTTTGGTCATAAAAGCGTAGTTAAAAGCCGCTTCAAGCTAAACCGCCAGCCAACACTATATATCTGCAATAAAAAATGGTAATTTTCAATTACGAGCGAATTTTTTTACGATTCCCCCCCCCCCCAAAAAAAAAACAATGGGGTTCATCCAAACACAGATTATAGCTTCAATATATACTTATTTTTACAACATTTCCGACAAAAATGATCGACTATATACGTAGTTACGTAGATATATATTTAGTTGAGGGGTTTGCTATAACGGGGAAAAGAATATCCTGTTCTTTAAAAAATATTATATACCTACAAGTATATACCCGTTCCCGTTTTGTTTGTTCCATTCGTTGGGGGGAGGGAATCTGCCCAAATAAAATTTTATGATCGACAGAGAGCATGAGAGAGAGAGAGGGAGAGAGAGAGAGAAAGGAGAGCAACACGACAGTGGATAATATGGGATCCATACAGCAAAAAAGAAAAAAGAAAGCTCGTCGTCGGTTTTTGATATTAGCTTTCCAGTTTTCGAACGAAACGACGACGAGGAAGGACACGGATAGAGACAAAGTCAGAAAGTCACAGTCTTTATTTTTATTGCGAGGAAGGACGCGACAACGATTATGATGAAGCTTGAAAAGACATTTTATTCCAAAGCTTATGAGGAACTTGTTGAAGTTTACGACCCGCGTTCGGAAAAAAAATAGTAAATACATACTACACCAGAGTAGACCAGATCGCGGAGTAGTCATTCCTTCCTTGTTGCAACAACTTCTCTCCCTTTCCTTTTGTGTTGTGTTTATACTAAACAGAACGCTCTTATCTTCGCTTGCAGCCAACGAGCTTGTTTACTTTTCTCGGAAATACACTTCCAATTTCGTATTATCTCCAAGTGTTTTCCTTGTTTGGTACACTCATCACATTATTTGATTCCCCATTTGCAGAGAGAGGGAGAGAGAGAGAGAGGTGGAGGAGATGGAGGAGGAGGAAGAGGAAGAAGTAGAGAAAAAAAAACATCATGCCACACTCTCATTGTTTCACTTTTTTCACCCCACCGAATCCCCTTTTGTTTCAAGGGGAGAAAGGGAATGAGAGAGAGAGAGACACGAAGGAGCTGCTTTCCCCTCAAAAAACATATATTTATTTATTTATACATATTTCCAATTTTTTAGCTGCTTAACCTCCAAACTGCTGGTTTCTTTTTTAAATATCCCCGTCTTCTATCGCGTAGAGTGCACAAGGGAATCCTGTTTTTTTTTCATCTTATCTTAACATTATAATGCACTCCTTTATCATTCCACAGGGCTTAGAGAGCGTGGAATTTATTGAGATTGTTTTTGTATGATGGCAGTAGTTGTGGCAACAACGGCAACGGCAACCGGCACGGGCACACATATATACATATCTTTAAATAGGGAATGCTTTCCTGATGAACCTCGTGCCTGGAAATGTGAGAGTACAAAGTGCATTTTATGGAGTGGTTTTTTTCTGCCTGCTGCCTTGAGAGAATTTTGGTCTCGCACGTTTCGGGGGAAAATCATTGGATTGAGTGGAATGGAGGAAAAAAGAAATGCATAAATTGATGTACTCTCTGGTTAAAGGTAATTTTTTTAAAAAGGAAACCCGAAAAAAAAAATCCGGCGGCGGTTGTGATTCAGTGTGTTTCCCTTTTCTCCAGCTCCGAGCTAGTGGGAAAACGGGGGGGGGGGGGAATAACGCCATTTGCGATTTCTTTTGAGAAAGGCTGAGTAGTTGTGTATAGCTGGAAGCAAGTTCCTCTCCTCCTTTTAGCTGATTCCTCCAGATATTTTGGGAATAGTAGTGTACGCACTGGCTTAGCTGGGGAAGAGGGAACAAGGAGGCATCAGTCAGTCAGGCAGCGACGGTGGTGGTTGGGTTTTTTTTTTGGGGCTGCATTTTTTGTAGTTGCATTTTGAATAGGAGTTTTGTAAACCTTTGAGATGGGATGGGATAGGATGCAAAGAAAATGCAACATGATTTTTTTCCCTACGTCCGTTGAGTATTGAGCCGTGAAAGGGAAAGTGGGGAAAGAATACGGTTGGCGATGGAGGAATGTCTGTATATTCATTCCTCCATTTTTATATAGAGAACAAAAATCTTTATGGTAGGCTGAGGCTAGAGGAACGTGAGTAGTGGGTGCAAAAGGTTGTTTTTTTCACTTCACTTTAGTATTCAGCTAGTGTTATCCTTTAGCTGAGGGAAGATGGAATTTTTTCGTTCTTCGAGAGAGAGAGAGAGAGAGAGAGCGAGGAGGAAAATATATTGAGGATTTTTTTTCTCTCTCTCTCGGTTCATTCATGAAAATGCATGGATGCGTTGTTGTATTGAAGTCATAAGTTTCTTTTCTTCCGCAGCTTCCGACACTCTTTTTTCCCTCCTGCCGACACTCTTTTTTCCCCCTTTTCCATATACCTCTTTTAGCCACGCTGCGTGGATTTCCTTCGTGTCAACAAAAAAATAAGGCTGTAGTATGTAGTTGCAGGGAAACGTAAATTGGTTTTGCTATTTACAACAATTTATTATCATTATGAGAGATCAAGTTAAAGTGACTGGAGGAGGAGGAGGAGGAGGAGGGAGGAGGAGTAGCAAGAAGGCAACCTGTTTTCAGGCACAAACTGGCTGGTGGAAAAGGAGGAGGACTGACTGAGTGAGGATTTTCGTAGGAATAATAACTTTTTGTGGAGGAAAATGAGAGTGAATGCACACACATGAGTAATTTGGGTTGAGTTATTTGTATACAAGGGAAAAGAGATTAATTATGTGCCCACTGATTTTAGTTATGGATTGGTGGGAAAATTAGTATTCCGGGGATGAGGGCCGTGGCCTGTCATTTCCAGCAGGGTTTAGCTGGGAGAATCCTCCCGGAGGCGGCTTGATTTCCTGAGTTCTAATGAGCCCATTCCCACCAGGTTCTGAGAAAAGGGAAATGTGTTAAAATAGGGAAAATGGAGGATGGCTGAACGGTTATTACAGGGTTGGTGGGAATTGATGGGATTATTGAACACGTTGGAGGAAATGCTTTCGTCCTTCCTCCAAAATCACATTATTACATTTACGACAGTCAGTCCGTCCGATGGTGGTGGTGGCACATTTGAGGGCTGACTGGAGGAGATCAACCAAAAAGTCCTCGAACCCGTTTTCCCCAGTTAATGTAAATAATTGTCTTTTTTTTGCCCATTTCAGAACCCTGCACAAATGGCTACCCACGGCTCCGGCTTCTGTCCCCGATTCCGGAACCCCAGTGAACCGCTCCTCTTTGCGAACAACGTGCCCAAACGGATTCGCCTTGAAGTGGAGAATTTGCCACGGCAGGTGAGTAGTCGAGTCGAGTTTGTAGCAACTAAAACTCTAATTAAACTCCACTTCCTTTTTCACAAATTCAACTGCTTTCCGTAGGTAAACTAGACCAGGGGCAATAAATCATCCGTGTTCCAATTTCTTTCTTCTTTTTTTCGTTTCACAGGCCACCCACTCGGACGTTCACTGCATAATCCACATTGAGAATAGCAATGTTCGTGTGCCGGCGAGAGTGGAAGGGAGTCGGTTTGTCATCTGTGATGAAGCCAACGTAAGTTATCAAATTCTTTAATTCGTCAACTCTTTCCTCTTCCCTTTTTGCTGGGAGCAATGAATGAGCAATGTTTTTTAGAAAAAAATTGGGAGCACCGACTGAAATTAGTAGGAGAAAAGAGAGAGAGAGATGAGCAAAGGGAGGTCGTCTTTTTTGATGGTTTACACTCCTCACAAGAGAGTTTGAGGATGAGGATGATCAGCAGCAGAGGCAGAGAGGAGGGTAAAAAAAAAGTGTATGAGAAAGTCTGAGAGAGAGAGAGAGAGAGGACAGTAATAGGAATCCCAAATGTTCGGGTTTTACTACTATGGGTTTCACTTCCTCTCCCTGACATTAAGTACCCATAAAAATGTGAAGAAAATTTTACAGCTCGGCTTGTCTGCTTCTCTTGTCGGAGGAGTAAATGAAAACCCTCTTTCCACACTCACTTACTTACTTACTTGCTTACTCGCTCCGCCAGCATGTACCGGAAAATAGTGTGTATTCTTTAAATGGGCCCCCTTTGTATCCTTTCCCTAAAGTTCCTGAAAAAAAAATAGTAACCAGAAAATCTTTAGCGTTTTTTTTTCTCTCTCTCTCATCCTGGTGGTGATAGAACTACTACTGCAACTACACTTCCCTGCCCTGCCCTGCTCGCTCTGCCACATGCCAGATTTTTATTTATTTTGTGAAAATGCTCCGAAATTCAATAAAAAAAACCCTGCTCACTCCCAGCTTTTGCTTGAGTTTTGGTGGAGATGAGGAGGCTTGTTGTAAACTTGGTAAAGTGGTAACTAAACTGGGGAAACCCATTAGACTCTCTTTTTTTACCCCGCTAATCATCGCATGTCAACCCTGGACCCATAATCCCTCGTAAAATAATGGTTCGTTCCACCACCAATGTTAAATTTTGTTGTTTTTCCTTTTTGGTTGTTTACAGCTCTCGTACAAAAGTCAAGTTGGGGAGTATGAGGGGAGTGTGACGGTGATCTGGAAGGAGAACCATCACCTCGACACCATGAATTTCACCCTGTACAAATGTGAGATTTTGGGCTCTCACCGAGGTCACCCGGACTGCTCCCTCTGTGTCACCCCGAGCAATGCAAAGTACAAGTGCACCTGGTGCGGGGAGCAGTGCACATTCCGAGAGTCCTGCCTCAAGTCACCCGTTTCTAAATGTCCGAAACCTCGCATTGATGTGGTAAGCGCGCAAAAAATGCCCTCCAGCAATAACTCTGTAACATTTTTTTGTCTTTTTTCCATTATTATTAATATAGCTACTGCTGCATACCGAACTCAATATACTCCAGTCGTTCGTAACTCCAAACTACTAAACAAACAAGTGATGTGATCATCATTTATTTCATCTCGACAAAAGTTAAACTCACTCCAAGAATTTATTAGTATGCGGCGCCGGTAGTGCTGCTGCTGCTGGTCCTGGCAGATCAGGGGTTTGAACTTGTCCAGAGAGAGAGAGAGAGAGAGAGAGAGAGAGAGAGGAAGATGAAATTAGCATTGATGCTAATCGGAGTGTCAGTTTGTGTTACAGCTTCCTTCTTCTTTTTGGCATATTATTATTATTATTAGTATTAAGCCGGCGGAATATGAGCCAGCAGGATTTTACAATGATGCATCATCTCTCTCTCTCTCTCTCTCCATCCGTCCGTCCGCATCCCCCGTTTTATATGGAAATATTATGTTGATGAGTCATGCTGACATAAGAGTTTTTTCTTGACTGCTGCTCCTGCATCATCAATATCAAAAAATTGGTTCCTGGTAGAGAGAACATACAAAAATCGAAGGAATGAATAATCTTTCAGACCGACAACACAACAAAAATCAAAATCTCTGTTGTTGCTAGCTTGTTTGCGTTTAGCAGCTCACAGTTGCACGAAAGGGATCACGCATGACTGGAGAGAGAAGAGTAAAAAAATCTCGTATTATTATTATTATTATTATTTGTTTGACCATCTCACGAGTTGGATGATGAGAAACCAGGGGAATCTCATTATGAACAATGCATCATAATAATAAAAAATACATATCATGTTATTACTACTTGCTCCTGCTCAGATTGTTTGTCACGGAGCCAGCGTCAATTTCCCCTGACAAGTGCCACTATAGCTGAGAGAGTGGAGAATGGCTGAGTGAATGGTGAGCATAGGTTGCAGGTTGGTTGTCGTGTCTCTTTGAAATGAAAATGATCCTCGCTGATGATGATGATGATGATGATGATATGTACGTACGTACCATGAAAAGAGGGAGGAGGAGGATTAGCCGGATCATGATCCATCAGTCAAATCTGTTCCGTGAGCTAACTGTCAACCTGCGCCTTTTCTCCTTTGAAATGAGCAAATAACTTAAAACTAAAGTAATAATAATAGTAATAATAACAGTAAGCGGTTAAAATTCTTGTTGGAAGCATTCTTTCTCAAGTTCAATCAGAGGGAGGAGGAGGAGTAGGAGCTCTGGTACTACACAACACACGTGCCAAAGCGTCGTTTTGCCTGAAAAGTAACAAGCTTTTTTTTGCTACTGCATTTTTTGAGTAAGGAATGGGTCATTCTTCCTCGGCGGTGGAGTAAACCCTGCAAAAAAATATATAAATATATATATAATTAACCATGTGTAGGGTCGGTGGGTGGGGGGAGAGGTACGTTCGTACGTATGTATTTGAGTCAGTCGGCCATAACATAATCGAATGGGATGAGTGGAAAAAAAGCCACTTAATCCATCATCAGAATATAATGGCATTCGCACGTTGTGGAGGTATTTTGCTTCGTGGCTCTTGTAACGTGATTCTTTTTTCCCATCCACTGCCTCCACACACTTTTGTTCGCCACGCCAGAATGGAATGACAAGTGACTTGTGCTTTATTATTGTCGGCAAGGAAGGCCTCCTTTTGTTGTTGACTATAAAAAAAAGTCCACGAGTTTTTAAGCGGGGAGAGAGACTAGCTGAGTGAGTGAGCGAGTGAGTGAATGGTCACTCATTTTCCCGATATCCCGAGTCCCTGTTTTTGAAGCTGGTTGGCATCATAAAAACGGGATGGAGGCGGGTGCGTAAAAGTTGATATCTGAGGAGAAGAAGAAGAAGAAGAAAAAAAAGTTTTGGCTTTAGTATTCTCTTTTTTTATATACTTCTTTCAAAGCTTCCTTCCTTCACAGTTCACCCTCCGTATTTCCCCCATTCAGCTCTCACTTTTTTTTTCTGAAGAGGGATTGGAGTCGGTGGGAGGAATCGGAGAGTGAAAGGCTCTCTTTTTTCTTCTTCTTCTCCTTTAAAGAAAACCGTTTGAATGGGAGTGAATGGAGGAATAAATGTTGGAGAAAGGGAGAGTGATATTGATGTGGAATGCTTAGTGATTTAGATGAGACTCTGGAGGCACCGACGGACGACTGAGTTACTTACACTCATTTATGCTCCTAAAGCCTTGACCATTTTCTTTTCTCTCTGACAACAACTCGCAACTAAAACTCTCCAGGCTGAGACCAACTGGGCGAAGGAAGGCGAACAATGGAGCCCCATAATATCCCTATAGCCTGGCTGCTTCCCCTATCCCTCCAACCAACTTCCTCTGGTGGAGCAGGGAAAAGTATGGAGGGAGGGAGGGAGCGAGTCTGTCTATGACGGACAGATATAGTCATTCACACATCATTGTCTGCCTGAAAGAGAGTTGTTGGATGTGTGATGGGATGTGGGCTTAGCTATGAAAACTGGCTTTCCAAAGTGCGAGGAGTCAGACATAGCATACCTCTCTAAACTCTACACCATATAATAAACTCCTATAAAACTTTCTTTCCTCCTTTTTTTCTTCTTCGGCTGCTTTTCCTAAACATAAAAGGGGAAAGTAAAAGGCTTCATTATTTTTCAGTCTCTGACTGATACGCTACACGACCATTAGTCATTAGACGCCTGCCTGCCATGCCACCCAGGCAAAAAAAGGTGTAGCTGGATAATGGAGAGAGAGAGAGAGAGGAGGGAGAAGGAGAAAGACGGAGGAATTACGAGCTGTTTCCCTCTTTTCCTTACTCTCGCCTTTCCGTGTGGATTTCCTTGAGGAATTACATTTCTTTCTTGGATAGTCTCCATATTTTGTGCTAAATTTTGTAATGGAAAGCGGAAATGAGATTAGGTGGCGGAGTTGAGGAGATAAATTGAAAGCTGATGATGACAACGGATGCCGTCGTTGTTATTATTATGCATATTATATTGGCAGTCGTAATTGAGTTGCGAGAGGAGCAGGTGGGAGGAACCTGACATGAGAGGGGTTCATTAAGGGAGGAGGGAAATTATTATTAGGTAGTAGTAATGATGCTTGACCGAACCTTTGAATAGGTGGTTTTGTCGCCGTTGCCGTCGTTGTCACCTTCTCACTGTCAAGTAAAGATTTTAATGGGACTCCCTTTGAAATTGTAGATAAAGCCGCTTAGTGGTCCAATGGAAGGGGGAACTCTGTTGACAATCGAAGGGTCGGACCTGGGCCTCAGAGAAGAAGACGTTCGGGGGAAAATTCATATTGGTCATGTGCCTTGTGAGCTTGTCGACTATCAGGTTAGTAAAATATACCTAACCTAACTACCCAAAAGTTGAGATTTACACGTTCGTTCCAACTCTGCTCTGCTCTTGGGGGTTACTAAAGGGTTTTGATTTTTTCTTCTCGACTGAGCAGGTTTCCGTAAAAATCGTTTGTCGCACTGGAGCCGTGGACCGGGAACTCGATAGTCCAATCAGGGTAGGAAACGCAGTGGGATTCACCAATTCTTCTGTGCACTATAATTATAAGGTACGGACGGAACACCACTTTATCTTCCTTTGTTTGTACGAAACTTGTTGCTTTGTTTTTGTGCACCCGGGTGGACCTGCATTGCATTCACAATTCAATTCTCTCTTTGGCTCATGGCTTTCCACAGAATATCCGAGTAACAGGCGTGACACCCAACAAGGGACCTAAAAGTGGAGGGACTCAACTGACGATTATGGGATCACATTTAAATATTGGATCAAGCATCCGAGTTCAACTGAAAGATTACCCTTGTCACGTGAACGCGACGCACTCCTCCAGTTCCCGGATCACTTGCACCACCTCAGCTGCCAGCTTGAACGAGTCCATCGGCCGTCTCCAGGTTACCGTGGATAACGCTGTGCGAGTTCTCGAGGATGGATTCTTCTTCCGCTACATGCCAGACCCGACCATTATTGAGATTAAGCCGTTGAAAAGCTTTGTGTCTGGCGGTCGCATGATCACCGTTCATGGGACCAACTTTGACGCCATTCAAAGCCCAGAAATGATCGTCTACTTTGATCAGCACACTCAAACCGTGGCCAATAGAACGGTACGTGTGGCAGACCGTTTTAAACTTTAATAATTTAACTAGTATTTGCAAGGATTTTATTTGTGGGAGTTCAGGCAGTTCCCTAATTAGTTGCTTTATGCGTCCATTCGTAGACATGCACAGTCATTAATCCCACCCAAATCGAGTGTCCATCCCCACCCATCAATTCGGACTGGGAGTCGAGAGTCGGCTACTTTCCCAGGGTGAGCATGGACGGGGCCAGCAGCTCCCGTCGCTCCGTTCGTGGCGCGTCCGGTCGGCGGGGCGATCGTCCCTTTGAAGTCACCAAGCGCATTGGCTTCATCATGGACAACGTCGAGTCAGTGCTCAACTTGCAGAATCATTTACCCTCGGACAAATCCCAGCTTATTTACGTCGAGGACCCGCTCGTCATCCCCTTTCCAAATAATTTCAAGTTGTTCAAGGGGAATCCCTTGGTTATTGAGGTATGACTCTGATTTAAAAAACAAAACTATCCCTAAAATGTGTCTTTTAAAAAAAGGAAAAAAAAACTTTCAAATTCTAAAATTGTAAAAATTGCTAAAATTAGGGAGAGAATTTAAGCGAAGCCTGCGACGAAACTGATCTCACCGTAATGATCGGATCTCAAAAGTGTAATGTGACGTCGTTGGCGAGAACCCAGTTATTTTGCAACCCTCCCGAGTTGCAACCCCCTGGGAATGATGACAGAGGACTGCCCATGGTGACGGTGAAAATTGGTCAATTTCTCAAGTTTCAAGTGGGCTACCTCCAATACGAGCTAACCAAGAATTCCGTGTTCCCCTCGGAAGCGTACTGGATTGTGTCCGCCACTGCCATCATTCTCCTTTGTCTGTTCGCCGTCATTGTTCTGCTCTACCGACGCAAGTCCACCCAGGCGGAAAGAGAGTACAAAAGGATTCAGATTCAAATGGACACTTTGGAGAGCAACGTGCGCTCCGAGTGCAAGCAAGGTAGGTTAACAACATAACATCCATTAAATAAATAAATAAATAAATAAATAACTAAATCCCTTTTCCTTTCTTTTTTTACAGCCTTTGCGGAACTCCAAACTGACATGAGAGATTTAACGGCGGACTTGGGTGCTTCAGCGATCCCTACGTTGGATCATAAAAACTACGTCATGAAAGTATTCTTCCCGGGTGTCACGGAGCACCCGATTTTGCGCGATCCAAAGGTGAGTCAGTCAAAATCCACCCGTCCCTCCCTTTCAACAACAACAAAAGTCCCAACAAAACATCATGTTATGCGATGTTATGTTATATGGATGTGCATTTTTGTAAAATTTAATTCGTTTTTCCACAGATGAGAATTGACCTACCTTCCACGAATTATGACGCAGCAATGAGTCAATTTGAGTTGCTGCTAAATAATAAATACTTTCTTTTAACTTTTATTGAAACGTTGGAGGGGCAGAGAAGCTTTAAACTTCGGGATAAGTAAGTTCGAGGCAAAATAAATTAACGCTGTTAGCTGTGAGTTGAGCGAATACAATGGCGACGAATTGCTGCTGTAACCCCGGATTTTTTTTGTTTTTTTTGCCATCAGGGTTAACGTCGCCTCCCTCCTCATGATAATTCTAATGGGGAAGATGGAGTATGCGACGGACATTCTCCAGAGCCTTCTCCACAAACTCATAAACAAGTCAGTGGGCTCGAAGCATCCGCAAGTGATGCTCCGGAGGACGGAGACCGTCGTCGAGAAAATGCTGTCCAACTGGATGGCCCTCTGTATGTATAACTATTTAAAGGACCAGGTGGGTCCCTCATTGTTTCTTCTGTTTAAAGCCATAAAATATCAAATCGAGAAGGGACCTGTTGACGCAATCACGCACGACGCACGATACTCACTCTCCGAAGAAAGACTTTTACGAGAGCCGATGGACTACTCGCTCGTTGTAAGTACCCAAATAATTGCCAAATTAAAATGCAGATGATACAGATTGCAATTGCAGCATCTCACTCTATTTTACAGACTATTCATCTCGTCCAAGAAGACCCCTACTATGAAAAAATCCCATATCAGTCTTATCAGGTTCGCTATATGTCATTTCTACTTATTTATCTATTTTTTTTACCAATCTTTCCACCTGAACGTCTTTCAATGGAGGTGGAAAAGTCTCGCTCGCTCGATCGATCCCTACTTTAACAAACACACGATTGTTCACTTTCCTCCACTTTCAGACTTTTCAAGTGGTTCAGGAGGAACTTGAAGAGAAGATACAGTGCAAAGTATTGGACTGTGATACAATAAGTCAGGTGAAATCTAAGATATTGGATGCCCTGTACAAAAACACCCACTTCAGTCTTCGTCCATCCATCCATGACCTGGATTTGGGTGAGTATAGACATCATTCCGTTCCGATCTTCTTATACCAAATATAATTAATGTTAATAATTATATGTGATGCCCACATGCCATGCAGACATTATAAGAACCCCAACTAATTTTTTTTATCCTTTTTATAGAATGGCGTCATGGTCGTGGTGGTCATTTAACCCTCCAAGATGAGGATCTTACGACGAGATCGGTCGGAGGATGGAAGAAACTGAACACGCTGGCACATTATGGTGTCAAGGATTCAGCAGTCATGTCACTCCTTGCCAGACCAAATGACCATTACCCTAATAACCTTTCACTTTGTAAAAAACCCTGTAACTACCACACATGTAAGTCGTGGGCCATATGTAAAATTTCTTTAATTAAAGTGTCATCAATAAGCCGTCGCTACAGCCACAAGAACATGGAGATAGAATCATTACGCAAAAGTTTATTGGACGCGTTGTTCTTCTGCATTGTTTTTTAGATTCTGGAGCTTACTTAAACAGTGGGATGTCGCCCATGATTGGGGTGAGCAATGGGGTCAACATGGGGATGAACATGACCCTGGGCAGTGTGAATTCCAGGGAGACGCCCCTGTTCCATCTGGTCAAACCTGTGGACGAGCACATTCCCGGTGGCGGAGCCAAGAACGAGCGGGACCGGACGCACAAGGCCATCCCGGAAATATTCCTAACTAGACTCTTGTCAACAAAAGGAACCATTCAGAAGTTTGTGGATGACTTTTTCGAAGCCGTCTTCACGGTGACTGATGCCCTCCCTCCTGCAATCAAGTGGCTGTTCGATCTCCTCGATGAGGCAGCCAAGCGGCACAACATTCTCGACCCTGAGGTTGTGCACGCCTGGAAGTCAAATAGGTAAAAAAAAATAATGGAAGCAGAGAAAGAAGAAAGTATTTCCAATTAAATGTTTTTAGCCTCGACACGTTGGTAAATATAATAATCCCTTCATTTTGTATTCTTCTTCACGTGCAGCTACCCCCTGAGATTTTGGATAAACTTTATAAAGAATCCCGACTTTATATTTGACGTGGAGAAGTCATCCACGGTGGAAGCAAGTCTGAGCGTAATTATGCAAACCCTGATGGACTCGTGTGCCACCTCAGAGCAGCGTCTTGGGAAGGACTCGCCCTCCAGCAAACTCCTATTCGCGAAGGATATTCCTCACTACAGGAATCTTGTCTCCAAGTTTTACACGGATATCAGGAACCTTCCACAAATCTCCGACCAAGAAATGAACTCCGCAATGCAGCAGCTCTCAATGGCTCACGTGGCCCATTTTGACCATGCCGCAGCACTCAAGGAGCTTTACATTTATGTTACCCAGTACAACAATCAGGTAATGCATAATAATTACTCCAATAATCCATCCAGCCATCCATCCATACAACTTATACTTGGCCAGAAGCGGTTGCTAATTTGACTTTTCTTCTTGAGTTGCTTGCTTGATCAGCTCAGCTTGTTGCCTTGTTGATTGATATTAAATTCCAATGTAATCTAATAATATTTATAATGCCTTTCCAGATTTTGGAAGCGCTAGAAATGGAACCATACTGTAAAAAGATGCACCTTGCTCACCGCCTGGAAAACGTCGCTTGCACACTCGAAGGTCTGTAGAAGGAATGATGTGTTGTTGTGTGACACAGCTCCAATTCCATATTTTCTCTCTCCCGTTCAATGCAATTTTCCTTTCTTTAGGCGAAGAAACCTCGATGTGCTGACATTCGGAGTCACCTCCAAGTCTTCCCTCGTCCTCTTCAAACTGTGATAATCGCAACAGCAGCATTTTCTACGACGTGTATAATCATTATTCGCATTATGGTCGCAACCCTCAGAGCCAAGAACCCTTTATCTGCCAGCGTGATTTAGCTCAATATCAGCCTGCCACAGTATATGATTGATTGATTGATTGATTCAAATTATCTCTATCATCTCCAAAAAACAAAACAAAATCGCAAATTAATTCGCCAATGATCAAAATCATGAAACAAAAAAAGCTAAACTATCTTACAACTCGAACGAATATGACATTTACGTTGTTATTATTACTGCGACAAGTTGCATATAAACTGAATGTCCTCATGAAAGCAAAAAGGTTGTGTAATCATAATAATATATTATGTAATAATACTCCCAGGTTTTCATGCAGGCCTCTCCAACAAATCCAATCAATTTTATACTCTCCGCTACTCTCATTCTTTTCAAAATGAAGACGAGGAGGTGACGAGATTTATCAACTTTCCGTTGTTTTATTACTATTATTATTACTATTATTACTACTATTACTTAATTATCATTATTACAATTAATTATTATTACTATTATTACTACTACTACTACTAAGGATATAATATGCTTATTGTATAATAATAATAACTAACTTAAAAAAACAAAAACTTATATAGTTTCTTCGAATTACATAGATATATATATAGATATATATATATATTGTTAGCAATGGCCGCGCATTGCTAATCACTATATAATAATTATATACTACCTATACTTACGATTAGTTATTATAAGAAGATTCAACTTCGTTGAGTTCAGTCACACTCTCGGAATTGCCAATGAACTGTATGTATTCGAGATTAGCCTGAATACCGTCAAACGTATATATGATGTCTGTTATTTATATCAAGTGTGAAACCGATATATATATATATATATATATAAACCTATATATATGATTATTATTATTGTTATTAACAGGAATTTAAAAAAAAACAATGCTTAGATCAAGTCAACAACAACAAGTTATATTATATATTATTATTAGTAATTAGTTGTTATTTAGTAAGTTTAGTAAGTTTAGTAGTAAAGCGATTCGTTAGTAGAAAAAGCTAGTTGGTAGAAAACACAAAAAATCATGTCGATGATGATGGTGACGATGATTGATGAGTTTAATGTTGTAATAGAACAATAGTAATAATAATATAGGTTACACAAATGAAATATTACTATTATTATGATTATTCTAGTTTGCGTACCTACAGTAACACTATGAAAACCGTGTTAACGCCGCAGCCACTCATCTCCTCCTCCTGATGATATTATACCTTAAGTAGTAATAACAATAATAATAATAACCATTTTGATTAAGTTTCTTTTCTCTCCATTTTACTATATTCCTTCCTATCTTGATTACCCACCCTGATTATCATCATATAATAATAATATACCCTTTGTTGATACATAATATGGTGTTCATCGTCGTCGTCATCCTACTATTCATCCCTTGTTATTTCCAATATATGAATACCCGATAAAATATGTTATTTTGGAGTGTGTAGTTGTGCGTATTATTAAACAATGTCTCGAGCGATCCTCTCTTACTCTCATCACCCTATTTTTTGTTCATTATCGCCGTTCAGTTTTTCTTTTTTATATAAAACAGATTTAAGGCCTACTCTTGATCTTTCATGTCTACACACACTATCTATATATATCTAAATATATTAGATACCTAATAATATATTACTGTACTAGAACATGTCGTCGTCGTCGTCGTCGTCGTGTAAAGAAAAAAACTCCAGACAGGTTTTATTCTAGTTAAGGCACTACGTCAGCCAGTGAACCCTTTTTTTGATTTCCAAGCTCCGTAGTAGGGAAACGCTATAAAATCAAAAATCTTTTTAAGCACTTCTCCAAAGACTGAAGGTAGTAATGACGTATATTATTATTATTATTATTATTACTAT